>JAZHYW010002514.1:0-22790 GCA_037355805.1 Ixodes ricinus
GTACGCGTGCATTATTTTCGAGTTACAGTGTATACTTTTCTTGGTTGTTATTGGCTTCGCCGCCATCCTATTGTAGTAGCTGTTGGCCGGTTCAAAAGTCCTGGCACAGTTTTCAGTGGGGGCGTTTAGGGATGGCCGAGAGGGCTTAGCGGAAAGAGACCGGGGAATTGGCGGCGAGGTCACTCGAAGCGCCTTTCGGAGGCGCCCAATGTCTCACGTTTTTCCCTTTGGCGGCAAGCGGCGGCCAGCTCCCGAAAGTGGAAGCAGATTTCCCTGCGTGGGAAGTAAACAAAACCTTCGTTCCCAAGGCGGGAGCGGGTGGTCCCCTTGCCGCCGTAGTCATTGGGAAAGCGACTTTGTCAGGGCCATGTCGGCGACTCCGGGGAGAGAGGGAGGTCCGGCCTCCGTTCGGAATGTCGGCGTGCCTTTTGGAGAAGTCGTTATCTCCCACGGTCCCGAGGGCTCCGCGTACTCTGTCTTGCGGGGCAGAGAACTTGCCGTGCGCGGCAACGGATTTGGCGCCGAGACGCTTTTGTCGACATCGGGCTGCTGCGAACGGCAGCAGCAGCGTGACAGCCCCTGTACTATATCCGCCCTTCATTGTAAATATATTTATCATAAAACGTCCATCGAGCCCTCCGGTTCCTGACTGCCGAGAAGGGCAGATCCCCACACCACCGAACGGCACTCCACGGTCACCCGGCCCCATCGAAACCCGAGGGAGACGACGGAGTACCGGGAAAACCACCATCGTTCCTGGAAGGAAGAGTCTTTACTTCCCCTAGCAACAGTGATTTCGACTAATGGATGTTGCTGAGATCCATGACTTGAAGAAGGCACACAGAGGGCAGTATTATCTTGTACATGCTTTGGGTAACTGTTTGCATGTGTATGCCTTTCTCAATGCAAGGGTCTCCAGGTAAACATTTTCACACTTGCTGGAGTACTCTGTGGCAGCTCACCTTTACAAACAAACTGGAGCTACCGGAGCGCTCCTAGCGGCATGCCACCGGCACCGCACGTTCATGATAGAGCGTAGGCAAAAAGCTTCATGTCCCGTGTCAGCAAACCGTGGGAACGTCATGTTTTCCACGTCAGCGTGAGTCCCCGTACTCTTTCTCGCGTTGGAATTGTTGATTCGACATCTTCCTTGCAATGAGAGAGCGAAATAAACAAAACAAGGTGCGCCGGTTCTTGTCAACTATTCGACCGGGACACAGAGCTTGCCTTGAAACTGTTGTTGCCATTTTCGAATCCCATCCTCGTCACCATTGTAATATTTTCAGTGGGTCTGAGAACGCTGGCCCAGGATCAAAAAGAGACACGACCAGCCCCGTCCGTCCGAATCCAAGCACAATCTCTTTTAAAGGGTAGCTGCAAAGAAAAAAATGTGTTTTTTTAAACAGCCTAATTGGGACAAGCATGTCACAAAACAAATCTTCCGCAAAAAAAAATTTTTTTCTAGCAATATTTACGCCACAGGACGTAATTTAGTCGAAGTCACAACTTCTCCACATTTAAAACTCCTGCTCCTTCGACGCGCGCGGAATGGCTGTTATACGTCACTCCGTGACGTATAGCAGCCACTACGTGACGTATAATACCAACTTTCTGGTGCGCGATTTAAAACAGACGAAATAGCCGCAAACTAAAATCAGTCTCGCGCAATAAATATTGCTGTAAAAAATTTTGTTTTTTGGCGGAAAAATTGTTTTGTGACATGCTTGTCCCAATTAGGCTGTTTAAAAATACTTTTTTTTCTTTGCAGTTACCCTCACGAGCCCACCGTGCGGTATCACGTTGGAACGTGCAGCACGGCGGCGCTGCCTTTTGGCGCTGCCTTTTGGCGCTGCTTTGAGTTCATGTGCTAAAACCACTACGGTTTTTCCACTTCAGTTTTTCCACTTCAGTTACCTGTGTCAAATTAACGAGGTCATTACACCGCAAAACTTGGCGTGAACGCCGCAGAATGAACGCAAAAACCATACTGTAATATCCAGAGTCATCGCTTATCCCCGAGACATCGCCCACCCCACGTTTTGGCCGAATATTAATTTCCGAAGAAACAAGGAGTGATTGCCCACCCCTACAAATACCCCAATATGCACTGCGCGAACATTCATCCTACCCTAACGATGCGGCCGCGGACCTATACAGTTGGAGGACGTCCGTGACAAAGTAAAACAAGGGAGGGAAAGATACTTTACTTTGTTGATGCATTTCTTCCCTGATATCCACGATCCCGAAGTCAGTGTACGTGCGTGCGAAAGGAAAATGATGGAGATAACAAAATAAAACTTTGTATAGCTTATAAAAAAGCTCGTTCGGACAATAAAAAAAAAGAAGAAAAGTCGGAAAGATAACACAAGCATTAACCCATTCAGGGATCGCGAGGTCAGCGAACGCCTCATATCCTGGTCATTTAACCGCGGAGTGTAAGGTCAGAGTCCGTCTCCACCGAAATCACCGCCAACCCCTCTCGTTCTCCCGAAACATCGCGACTGCGGTTGGTAAGGCTGTGCAATGTTTGAGACAAAGCCAACGGGTAAATAAAGATTTGCTGGAACGCCGCGCACTGAGGTTCGTGAAGCGCCCCATTTCGAGCTCCGTGTTGGTAATGCCGTCCACGCCACGCAGCAACACCGCCTCAACCCGCATTGATAGCACGTAGCGCATAGACGCACGCGTGTATACACGAAACAAGAAAGTTGCACAAGAGCCGGCTTGCTCTTTGTGATTGACAAGGTGCCCGACTTGGCCCGACGCCAAATAATTTGCCATATGTGTACACACTGGTCCAAAAAATGTAGTCAACGCTGCCTCATGCATTGATGTCATTTCTGATTGGTGCGTCCAGCAATCTGCAAGAAAGAACATGAACTGTGTGAAAACATGTTTGATATTTGCAAATATACGTGACTTTGTGTGTTTTGCTTAAGTAGGTAAGTTTAACCCTGCAAGGTAGACAGACCACATTGTCCACAACCCAGGTTTAACTTAGCAATATAGCGAACATTATGCCCAATTGATGCTCTCCTCTGATTTCTCGGGGTTTTGAGATATCCGATTTCATTTTATGGCTATCTTTTTACCAGCTGAATTATTCTGCGAGTGCTTTTTCAGTGTTTTTTATGCTGGTGTGGCTTGGAGTTTGCGGTTTGTTCCATCCAGCGGTAAGAATCAAACAAA
The DNA here is from genome assembly GCA_037355805.1 of Ixodes ricinus. NCBI lineage: Eukaryota > Metazoa > Arthropoda > Arachnida > Ixodida > Ixodidae > Ixodes > Ixodes ricinus. The sequence continues at coordinate 3,190 of JAZHYW010002514.1, forward strand.
AAGAGCAAAGTTAACTTTTCTAGTTACGTGCTTGAAGAGAATAAACACATTCACGAGAGGTACATCATTGAATAATTGATAATGAAATTTTCAATTTCTCGTATACTAACCGGTCAGGTTTCCATGTGAAGCAGGGGAGTGCCCACACAGAATGCACCACCCAAGAGGCACCCTGTGATGACTGATGAGCTCCACAGTACGCCTGAAGCCGCCGCACTCACACTCAGTGCAGCAACCTCTCAGGATGCCTGAGATGTCCTCGGGAACGGTAGAACATGCCATGCCCCTGTCGATGTATAGATTTATGCGACACCTGTAGGGGAGTCCTGGCTATCTCACTCATATAAAAGACTCTGCCTCTTGTCAAAATGCGATATCCAGAAGCACGCATGGTCAACAGCCAAGTGAAGTACAACCGCCGATTACTTCCACTATCGTTCGCTGTTACGGATTGACAGCAACTGTGCGATTCTACTCATGACCGTACTGGTTATTTTGAACAATGGTTAATTAATGACGGCTTCTTACCAAGGAGGGCATAGCGCTGCCATCGAACTAGTTGCTATGAGCGCCGCTAAAACATACATTGTTAGGCGTGATAAAACGGTCGAGGCGGCGCTGCGATGAGCAAAAATAGGAATATTATCAGCAACAATAGAGATACATAATCGCCGCATAAAATCGCTACCCCGACAGTTTTCGATACCGTGGCTGTGTGCCGGTCAGGTTGCTGCACGTGGTTTGGCACATGTGTGCTTTTATAACGATACGGGCAGAGCAAGGTCAGTTCTGTACGAGACTAACTATTTCAACAAAATTATTCACTCGTTTTAAAGAAATAAAACCGAGCATAGCGAATAGGCAAAAGCTAAGAGCCCATTGTAATGAATGTGGGTCACGAGCGGGGCATGTATATCCAAAAGGTGCTTTTTGGTGCGAATTTATCGAAACAGAGTCACGTACAGTTCAACCTCTTTATAACGAACACTGATATAGCGAATTATCGGATATAGCGAATTAATCACAAAGTTTGGTTGGTCATGCTTTATTTCAATGGAAGCTCTACCTTTAAAACGAAACTGAAACCGCGAGATCCGACGTGGTATCGGTTATAGCGAAATTATTTTCGGCCACGTACGGCTCGAAATATGTGCAATACACACACACAAAAAAAACTAGAAAATCTATAAACTACTGTATAAAAAGGCAGTGTTCCTAAATTCCGATCTGATTTCCAAGATTCCGAACGCCGACGCTCAAACGAGCACTTTGGGAGGTGACTGGCGCCATCTAGGAACTGGGTGCATAAACTCTGAAAGATGGCGCGCCAGCGGCGCCACCTATAAGCGGCATCAAACACTAGAGTGCCAAGGCGACAGGCGACGGCGGTCAATCGGGGATGTGCAAATGGCGACGGTGAAGCGCAAAGCTCCTCTCTCTCGAGACGAAAGTTAAAATTTTACGAGCGGTAGACAGCGGCAGCAAGAAGAAAGATGTTGCTCAGGACTTTAAGATTCCACCCAGCACGTTGTCTACAATTTTAACTTCGAGAAAGAAGATTGAGGAGACCCACGCCAACAGCACTCTGAAAGGTGACAGAAAGCGTGACAGGCCTTCTCATTACCCCGACGTGGAAGAGGCTTTGTTTTCCTGGTTCAAGGACGTGAGAGCGCGAAACTTGCCGGTGTCTGGTGCCCTTCAGCAAACCAAGGCCATCAGTTTAGCGTGCCTCTTGGGGCATCATGACTTCAGCGCAAGTAGCGGCTGGCTGCAACGATTCAAGAACCGGCACGAGATCGTGTGCCACACCCTGTCTGGCGAAGGATCCGCTGTTAACTTGGACTCCTGCGAGAAGTGGCTGCGAAGCTACTTAGAAAAGCTCCCCACGACAAAAACCACTGAAGTGGAGAAGGCTCTCTCCTGCATGGACACTGTCGAGAATTTCATTCTCCTCAATGCTGTAAAAACCCACCAGTCGCAGATAACGTCTTTCTTCAAATAAATTGAATTGCGGACTCTGGCAACATGGTTCCTCGGTTGTAAATTCACTTAATAATGTGCCGGTTCAATTTTTTTAAATGCAACCCGAGGTCACAGGTAAGGATTTGCACGTTCATTATGGGGCTCAAATTCCGCAACATCGCGTTTTTATATCTTGGCGTTATGGACGTTCGCCGCACTTTTTGCATAGGCCCGATTGCCAGAATGTTTGCGCAAATTTTTGTGTGTACTTTTATAACGAATATTGGATATAACGAACAAATTTGCGCGCACTATGCTACTTCGTTATAACGAGGTTCGACTGTATATGTGCGGTTAATGCTTAGCTTCGTGCTGCGTCAAAGTCTTGTCGAGACAACGCTTCAGCATTATTTGTCCAAGTCTTGTTTTTTTTAGGAACACTGCGAAAAAATAATTAGGCCGGTACCGGACGCAGGTTAGATCACCGTCGCTTTTTCTCGGCCGTGCCATTTCGCAGCCTCTACTTAGTTTCAGCCGTGGCCGGCAGTTGCCACAGCATAGAAGATAGGGGCGCTAGCTGTTAGCTGAAACTAACAACAAATGTAGCCGATATCGCTCCGCAGATTCTCGTCGAAATGCGAAACGTTTTGCACCGTCTTCATGCTGCATAAAAGTTTCTTTTTTAAACAAATCTTCGTCAACGTCCATGAAATCTCGCATGGTTTCTCCTGTGTAGCGAACAAGCCCCTCGGCGCGCCGTCAATGTCGTCTGCTCTTTTTGCCTCCATTCTTTTCTCCGTCCTGCCCGGGCTTCAGAGAATGCGCGTCTTTCTTTTATCCTCCGCTCTTCTGAGTTTCCTTTGTCATCCAACGCGCGGGGTGTGCGTGCCAGCGCTCTGCAACGAGGTTAGAACCTCCTCCCCCAGCCAGAAACGCCGTCCTGGAAGCAAGCAGGTCAAGTTTGAAAAGTGCGGCGAGCGCAACGTTCCCGAATAGATAAATAATTATCGATGACACCAGTTAGCTTTGCACCCCCCCCCCCCCCCTTCCCCCCAAATCTGCCTCGGTGACTGCTATGTGCAAACCACTGCCATGTAGTCTGGCATAAATTGCCCCATCCTTCAGTCGAAAAGCTATGTGACCGACGTAAACACGCCGTGGCCTGCCACTGCGCTCTGGGCACCCCGTTTCAATGCGTCATGTGTCAAACCACCAGATAGCCACGACTCATCAGATAGCCATGACTCATCTGGATTTGCAAATACGTCGGGTCCAGTTTCTTTGTTGTTCCATCATCCGTGGACCCGATCTTGTTTGGCGTACTGTACCGAATGACTTAGCCTCAAGTGCGCCGAAGAGCTACAGTGCTCGCGCAAACCAAACTTTTTTGGAGGTAAATTATAGTTAGCGCGAGCCCCTTTCTTTCCCATTGCAATATAGAGGACAGCCATATCAGAAAACCTGACGTATGTGAAGAGAAGCCGTTCACGCTTTTATGCTTTCCATTCTCTGGCGGTTTGTCTTTTCCGATTATATCCGCCTTCAACATTGCCTTGCTCAACTGTGTCCGTGGTTTTATTCCTCTGCCGTGTACCATCTAATCGCCTTTCGTGAATTAGGAAGTGGTTTAGATCTTTAATTTCATAACAGAATAACGCCATAAGTCATAACATATATCGGAGTTGCGTGTTTCAGCGGTGTCTTCGAAATCGTCCGTATAGCTTTTTGTCGCTTGGCAGTTGTGCACGGAAGAAAGTAGAATATGACGTCGGAACATATTTGGTCTGCCCTTAAGGGGGGACACGGTGCAAGAAACGGCGATTTTCGCCTAAAAAACCCGTTTTGGGATTTTGTTTTTATCGGAATCCTTAACTAATAAAGAATCTATATGCAAAGTTTTATTGACATCTGTGCCGTAGAACAGCAAGAACTCACGTTTATTCACGTGCCGGAGACGCCCGCGCGCCGCTTCGGGCCCAGCCAGAGCCACACAAAACACCGTTTCTAAATTCGCGCCCACGAGACGCTGCGTAGGCCTAACGCGACATGTGTACCCTCGTTGGAAACGTCGTTTTTTTTTCTTTCTAATGAGCGCGCACGCTGTTTTCGAGAGTGCAATGAGGCGTGTGCAGAGCCCAACAAACTAGAAGTAAAAATCTAGAAATGACGCGCCCGGATTGGCTAGGAAAACGAAACTCGGACTGTGGTTGGTGCAAATGCAGCACGTGATTCTTCGAACACCTTTTCGCGGTCTACGGAGCCTTTCCAGCGCCGCCATTACAGTCGTTTTCGCGTTTGATGCCTATCGACGCTGGTTGTCAATCGTTTTGCCGCTTTCCGTGTGCATATTTGCGCTCTCAAAATGCCCGCAACAAAGTATTTCACTAAGAAGAAATTTGGGAAACGAAACCATTTTACAAGACCGAGGGGCCGACGTAGCAATGGGCGGCCGGTCGTGCTCGAGCCGTCACCATGCTCGCGCGACTCGGGCCCAACGCAGAGCGACGATTGAAGTTCTTCCGAGTCTTGACGCGACAACCTCGGCGTCGGAAAGCTCAGCTCTTGTCGACGACGTCGAAAGCAACCTGACTGCTTTCGAACGAAAGGCTGCACTCCTCCAACGTGACGATGCATCTGAAGGTGTGGCAGCTGATGCCAGTGATGAACCAAAGCCACTGACTGGCTACCGTTTCGTGAACGTGGGAGCTTTAGAAACCCTAATAGAACCGCTGTTGTGTCCCGAGTGCCACAAGCGAGCGCTTGAACTGAAGGAAACCGGTGTCGGAGCGAGTCTCCAGTTTGTTGTCACATGCAGCGGCTGCGGGGAGGTTGCGAAGGCGGCACACTCTCCGCTCTTGGAATCGAGTCGCCAGCCCGAGCTGCCCGTGCGTCTTGGTGTTGCGAGTAGGAATTGTGGCATCAACTTTACGAAGATGACAAACCTTTTCGGAGGCATGGACGCCCCACCGCCCATGCACTTGAAAACTTATCAAGCCGTCTCGGACAAAGTTCATCGCGCCGCGATGGATGCATGCGCGTGAAGTTATGCAGGAGTCCGCGCAAGCGGTAAGGAGAGAAAAAGAACAAGAAGACAGTGGTGCCGCCGTTGATGTGTGTGTTAGCTTCGACGGCACATGGCACAAGCGGGGCCACACCTCACACTTCGGACTCGGGGCTGTGATCGAGCTTGACTCGGGCCTTGATGCTCGACTTCTCAGTGGCAAGCAATTACTGCCATGGCTGCAGCATCGGACCCAAGGAGAGCGAAGATGGTCATGAGGAGTGGATCGAGACTCACAAGGAGACGTGCCAAAAGAATTTCAACGGCTCCTCAAATGCCATGGAAGTTGAGGCTGCTGGGACCATATTCAGCCGGTCCAAAGAACTGCACGGCATGCAGTACACTACTGTACTAAGCGATGGAGACAGTAAGGCATTCTTGCATGTCTCCAAGCTGAATCTTTACGACAAAGAGATAACCAAAGAAGACTGTGTCAACCACGTGGCTAAACGAGTCTTCTCTGGCATTGAGAGCATAAAGAAGAAGAAGGGGGCCTGGGAGGCAAGGGAAAACTCACGAAAACTGTAGTAAAGAAGCTAACAGCTTACTATGCTGCTGCCCTCAAGGAGAACGCTCCAGACGTCAAGGGGATGCAGCGGGCTGTCTTTGCGAGCCTGTTGCACTCTTATTCAACAGACGCCAAGCCTCGACACATCGCCTGCCCTCGTGGTGAGGATTCCTGGTGCCACTACAATAGGCACCAGGCCCTGCTCGGCACGCTGGCAAGCCGTCGGCTCCTCAAGCCCACCGCCCAGCGTTCAGCCAGGACATCGCCAAGGAGCTGGTGCCACTTTACAACAGGCTGGCCAAGGCAGACCTTTTGGCACGCTGTTCCAGGATGCAAACACAGAATGCTAACGAATCATACAATGCATTGGTGTGAAAAGGTGCCCGAAGACTGAATTTGCGTCCCTGAAGACAGTCGAGACGGCGGCAGCCTTTGCTGTTCTAGACTTTAACGCTGGCCCAAAGGGTGTCGAGCTGAGTCCTGCAGAAGCTGAACATAGCTAGTGGTGCACACGCAAGCAAGCACGTGGAGCAGGCCACAAAACTGTGCGTGTCACGAGCACGAGTGAAAGGCGCTTCAGAGCTCAAAACTGGCGACGAAGAGGCGGAAGCTCGAAGCAATCGTCACTGAGCAGCATCGAGTCGAAGAGGAAGGCTCCACCTATGCCCCTGGTGCTTTCTAAGAGCAGACACGCTCTTAAAATAAAAGGGGACGTAGTTGACACTTTGACTGCATTTTTCTCATTTCATGCTTTTTTAGCAAACCGCGCTCTTAGGAAAACTATCGTTTCCAAAATATGCAACGAATATTTCTTATTGAAAGTCTTTCTGGACTGAAATTTTATGAAGGAAAAACACTGTGCTTTTCTTTTTTTAAGTTTGCCTTCTTTCATGCTAAAAAATCAAGATTTTTAAAAAATAAAAAAATAAAAAATATGTTTTATTTTTGATTTTATGTTTTATCTATGAAAAGGGGTAAAACATTGAAAAATTACTCCACAGTTATGTGCTGTGGCCATTCCTAAGGTTATATAACACAAGAAAATTCAAAATTTTCCTTTTATTACAAAACGATAGTTTTCCTAAACAGACGCACCTACTTTCATATTGTGAAATGCATAACTTCTTTCAGAATTAAACTAGAATGATGAAATTCGCTACAGATGGTCTCAGTAGTGATAGAATCTCACCCTGCAATTTTATGTTTGTTTAAAGGAGCCGTTCAAAAGTTAGCATTTTTGGGTCGTGTTCCCCTTAAACTGCATGCAGGAATGATCAAAGCGTTTGTCGCATTTCACTGCAGCACACGATTTTAGGGGAACCAGCTAACATAAATTCAAACGAGCAACAAATACGCTCTCTGGAAGTTTTCAGTGGAACAAATTGGGGCGAAAGTCTAAGAAATAAACGGAGCCGGTTACAGATCCGCTTAAAAGGTCCCCCATTCTCCACTTCAAGGAAGCAAAAGTAAAGAGAAAAGAACCGACGTTCCACATATTATTACCGTTCCACAAAAAAAAGCTTGGCTCATTCCAGTTGCAATATGTGGAACACTCATTTATGTGGAACCTATGAGGAAGCACCCAGTCGTAATGGTACACACGCGTACCTAAAGTATAAATCTGAAAAAGAAAAAAAAGTCGGATTAAAAGGAACAAAATTTTATTTGCCACTGTTTGTGGCAAAGAAACACTCTGAATTTGAATCTTGAGGTCTCCTTGAGATTTGCCAAGTAGAAGCATGCACTGCGGGCTGTAAAGTGATAAGCTGAGCCCTCCAAATCCCAGCAAATTTCTTAACCCTTTATAAGGTGCCACAACTTTCCCCTGAAATCTTGGCACAAGCAGTTGCTCTATGAAACAAGGAGAATTTAAGAATATTTCTTGGGCAAAAACGAACTTTGTGCCTTAGAAATGGGAGCCAAATATGGCCCACTGATTTTATGACCGCCTTGAAAACGGGGGGGATAAATATGACCCACGACATTTTTCAGTGGAAAATGACAAAAATATTTATTGAGGAGACATTGCTTTTGGTTTACTCAGAATATCTGAGGGCTCAATACTTTGCTGGCATCACTTTTGCTTGTACAATGGAGCAAAACACTGGATGCATGGAGGCACGTTACATATTTGATACTCATAGTTTTGTGTGTGCTTCCGTCTTACTTCAGGAACACCAGTGACATCTTTTTCTCAATGAGCTCCGCTGGGAGCTAATGGTCATTACCCAGGAGCCGTACTTCGTCTGGGACGCCCACCATCTTTTAACCATCCTACTTCCCTCTCGTTCTTTCAGTAATGCTCCCACATCTTTCCGTTATCTAAAGGTCTTGCCGTTAATGAGTTTATGACCCAGAACCAAACGGAACCACATGTACTTAGTGTCCTGGAAAGCTGCGAACTGTAGAAATGCGTTCACTACAGCTGCATCTAACAAACAATAAAATAACTGAAGCCACCACTTGTTCAAACGGCAGTGAGCTTGATAGCTGGTGCTTCTCTGGTCAAATCTGTCCACGCTACCCATCAATGTGTTGTAGTCGGAATTGGCTTAAGGGCAGCTCCCCCACAACCAATTTATTAGCAAGCTTGCGTGACATTTCAGTGGTCTCATCAGGATCATAAAAGTTTGACAGCATATGCTCATTTTTGTTGTCCCGCCACTCATAGGCAGTTGCTTGTCCGTTTGAGCACCAAAGATGTTCTCCTTTCTAGAGCTTGTCGCGCTTCACTTCCTCTGGAAGATACTTCCGGTTGGTTCGAAGTGTTCCTGCTGCTAGTATATACGCGTTCAACAAGCTGTTTTATAGGGCCTTGTGGTTGAAAAAAGTCAGAACAACGCGTTCTCCAAGCATGGCATCAGGCGGCCCTAATGAAAGGCCTCACTTTCCAGAGTTTGTTGTAGCTGTCTTTGCCCTTCTTCTCTTTACTGTTGTCATTCAAATGCATAGGTTTCACTATGTCTTGAAACTTTTCAAGTCATCATGCTTCAAATATTTTGAGGTTGGTGGAAAAACTGTCCAGCTGCTCCAATAGAGATAAGGATTCACACTCATGAGAAGGAGCATTCCAAGGAATGTCTCAAGTTCACTCTTTCCAAGTACGATGCCAGTCGGGCTGTCCTGCCGAGTATTCGCGTCTCCAGCTCGCCGCTCGCCCTCCCGCGGCGGAAACGGGAAGCGCTCTAGTGAGGGTCCCCGATTCTCCTGCTCAGCGGGCACGGCGGAACTGCTCGCGATCATGGCTCGCTAAATGTCGTTTCCGAATGCAAACAACACTCTTCACTGTCCCAATGTGGTGCTGCAGCCGGTATGGGATTGTACCTTATTAGAGAGTTTGAGTATTGCGCATAGAAGCAAACGCAAGCGCAGTGTGTTTGCGTTAGGGTGGCTTGCTCCACGTTTCACGTGCGCATCGTTGCCATGCTCCGACCCAAGACCGCAATTTCGGGTTCCGCGCACGCGCAGCGTGGACCATGCAAAGCTAACGCAAACACACAGCGCTTGCGTTCGCTCGTATATGCAATACTAGAACTCACCACTGTTTCACAGTTTTCCAACACCAACGAAACGTGCTGCAGTGAGCAGATGCGCAAGCAGGTAGGCGTTCCTTCGAACTGGAAAGGCTGAGGATGGCAAAACGACGGCAAACAAATAGGAAAGGAAATTAATGTTAAAAAAAGAGTAATAAATAAAAAAATAATCCTTTTTTTTTCTGGGGGGGGGGGGGGTTCGGTCTGGAAGGATATTGGCGGCGACTTTGGAAGTTTTGCCGATTGTCCAAAGTCGCTACTTTAATAGCATCCTCAGTAATCTAATTTTACATGAATTTCTCACATTAGCTAGGGTTTTGTCATTGATTTTAGACTTTATTTATTTTATAACTTGGTAATTAAAAATGCTGCAATTGGCACCAATGATAATTTGTACACTTTAGATTGTCATACTTGTTCGCGTGTTTGAAATTAGATCATATAAGCAATCAATTATTTTCGAGCTTGAAAATGAAGTATTTAAATATCTTAATATTAATATTTACATTATTATTTATACAAATTGCGTGCAATGTATGCCCCCAATTAACGCTACGATCACAGTAATACGCCATTTAACCATTACCGTTTTTTCTGAAAGGTGTCATTTTGTTTTCTTTTTATCACATGAAGACCTCTGACATCGTTATCAAAATAGCCCAACAGTCTAACGCTGGATGCAATATAAACTCATGCGTCACGCGTTGCTTCAAAAACACGCAAACTTCAACTGCCTCACTCGGATTCCGTCTTCGAATTTTTTGAGTGAGAACAGCGTTTCTTAATTCATGCGTTTTGTGAACATATCGTATAAACTGGATTTATTCTGTCATTCTTCTTCTGGGAAAGATATTAAAGCAATTAATCTTCTAAATACCCCAAAAGCCATTGAAAGGCCCGCAGTTCATTGTTTCATATGACAATATGTGAGCCAGAAAAGGTAGCAAGAACGCACAAATATCCGCACTGAATTTTTCAACAACTACAGCATTATATGTTACCTCTAAGGTATATGAAAGACCCTGTATTTAAAGGGACGAACGTTTCCGCGAGCAACTTCTTTAACTAAATAATTACGGTATGAGGCACACTTTGAGTTATGAAAGAATCTGAAATTAAGACCGATACCGAGAAATTAAATCCAAAATAAAGGTAAGTTTCGGTTTTGCTCCGGAATTCAAACGTACCTCCTGGCCTAAATATTACGCTAAATACCGTTTTTGTTTTCAGGATAAAGAGGTGACCTGTGCTTATAACACCCTAGCTCGCTAGTATTACCAGAAATAATTTGTGTCGCTCAGTGAAGCCAGCAAACAAGACAGGCTCAGCAGCGGCACGCACCTCCGACCCTCACTAAACCGGCCATCTTGGAAAACGAGTGGCGCCACCTATAGTGAATTGGAGTCGCGAATAGTGGTTTGTTTCGTTAACAATAAGCTCAATCGCATCAGCCAAAGAAAACTCGAAAGCGTCAATCGGTTTTGTAGGTGCTTTGGTTGAATAGATGGGATCCCACATCTTTGGTGCCGTCACAATTTTCGAGGGCTTAGCGGTATTCCAAACTGAATGCTTGTCTTCGAGTTCATCTTCGTTCATCACATCCGTGTTTTCGAGGGAGGCACGTTGCTTCTTTTAGGCGTCTTCTTCTGGTATGACTTCCTCTTCTTACCCTTGCTAGGGTAAGAAGAGGTTGTGGTTAGTGGTGCTCCCTTTGCCTCAACGACCTTGTTCTGGCACCAGGACTCTGGTCCTAAACAAAGATCGTGCTTTGGGTCTTCATCCATCGAAGTCACATGGTAATATGTGGCCATCACAGCACGCTACAAGGCTTCCACATCGTTACTATGGCTTCTGATAGCTCATCCATAATACCCAGTGAGCCTCTCGATGAGCACCTTTGTGAGGCGACCCTTTCCTCCAAGAGGCATGTCGCTCTTCTGCAAGAGCTTCCGCAGAGCAGTCCCCATACGTTTTTGTACATGGTTAAGGCACTCCTCTTATTTATGGGGAGAAACCCGTAGGTCTTGTCTTCATCTAGGGCACAGAAGATTCTGTTGTCCCCGTCAGATATTAGTGTCATGTAGCGCAAGTCATGTTTCTCTAGAGAGTGCCCAAAAATGGCGAGCGCCGCATCAACCTCCATTCTTCCTGAGTTTGCTTCTGTGTTTTTCTGGCACTCGGGGTTTTGATGCCGCCCAGGGTACCTCTCCTCTACGGGCTTGGGTCCAGTCTGGCAGCCAAAAGACAGATTTCGAAAGAACTTCAGCATCTAGGATGAAGCCAGTGTCATATTCGATCACGCTCCCGACAGCAACATGGGAACATTAGCCTCTCTTGAGCCATGTACCATCATAGACTACAGCAACATCCTAGGTGAAGTTGGGGTTCATTTCCCTGTATATGCTTTCTACAGCAGCGGCTGACTCGATGTAGACTCGGCTGACTCAGCAGTAGCTGCAGCCGACTTACTAACAATGTTTTTCAGGTCCTCTTGGTAGGTCTTGTGGTGGAGCCTTCTATGTGACATGTTCATCACTGCCCAGGGCCCATGTGCTCAAAGCTGGTTAACTAACCGTGGTTAGCTAGATTTCCCTACGAGGGGGAATTTTAGGTCACTTGACCTGCAGAGTGTGACGCCGGAGTAAATTAGTACCTCGCATCAGACAATATGGCTGCTACGGCTGCTGCGTCACGCTTGAAAACATTAATTTTTGCGAAGGTACGTCATCCTCGTGCCACGAAAAGGACATTTCGACACAGGGTCTGCAGTCGGAGTCGACAACAGCTCGCCCATCGCCGGACGGCGAGCGTGCTGTGGGAGCAGGGCTAGGCTTGATTGGTCACGTCAAGTTCGAGTAGGATCACGCATTGCCCTCTGAAGTGGACTTGTTTTAATGAATGTTACAGTGAGCGGGACCTTCAAAATATATTACCTAGGTGAGTGCCGCGATTTTTCACGAGAAAGTTACGAGATCGTACCGCTATCAAAATGTCATGTCAGCAGATCTTGCGTTGTAATCAACGTCCAGCTTTCTTTCTTTTCTTTTTTCACTATTAAAACCTACCTTGAGCCGCGATCGCATGGTAGTGAAACAAATCGTTCTCCGAAAAACTGCCTCTAATTGCGGAGTCTGGTTTATATATAGTTCGCCGTGTATTTCATTTGCAGCGCCTCACAGCACTGACGACCCCTTTGCAGCGGGAGGCGGTTCAACAAAGGAAAGATGTAAACTAAGAACTTGCCTCAGAAGCAAATATCCGTTACCTTAATAGAAGCTGCCGGCATGGCAGCTTCTATTATATATATATTGTAGCTTTTTTTATTTTTTTTGCCCGGTTTGCGTGTTGCTTTGCTAGGCTTCTGCTGCTTTGCGGCTGGTTTTCGCATTTCAATGCTGGTTAATGTGCGTTGAAACGCACACAAGCCAGCACTGAAAAGCGAGACCAGCAGCAAAGCAGCAGAAACCTAGCAAAGCAACGAAAGTGACACATACACAAAAAATATGCAATGCTTGTCCTTTTGCGTTCATTTTTATTCAACAGACAGTAGAAAATACAGAAGAAATTTCTCACTATTTTGCACACAAGAATCAAAGAAATGAACAACAAAACAGGATAAAACGTTAAGGTTACGTGCGACGAAGGTGATGATATGCGTCCTTGCAAAAACACTTCGCTAAATTTACATAAAATCTCTAGGTTCGTGATCCTTTTCGAGCTTCTTGGCGTATACTCACAAGCCTTGCGCCGTCCAGCCACAGGCGTGGAGCCTAGAAAAAAAAAGTTTAATTGCTTAATTGGCCATTACGTGCCTGACATGGTCATATGAAAACAGCGAGCATACTCTGCGCCTCCTTTCAAAAAACGGTACTTCGAGTTCAACACTGCGACACTAAATACTCGCGTCTCCTCTATTTTTCTTCTCCTTGAGTTAAATGCCTCCACGCTAAATTGACAATCATTTCGAATTTGATTATATAAGTATAAGCATAAGTAAAGACCGAACGACGGTGTCTTGCAGCTAAAGGAAACTAAGCAATGAGGTCAAGAAAAACAGAGCTCAGCTCTTTGGTATTGAGTCTTCATCGAGAACCTGCATTAGTTTTTAATATTATCACTTAAATTTAGGAGTGCGTCACTGCTAAACGAAACAGGAAACCAGTGCGGATCGCTCAATCACTCATCCTCAGTTAATCGAAAAATATTTAGGCTCATTTTCACTCCTCGCGAACAGACGCGTGAATCGCTGACAACAATGCCAAATAAACAGCTCACAGCAAAAAGTTTACCATCTTTTGAAGTGAGCATATGTGCTCGATCTTGATATTACATAGAAGTCTCCAGTTATTTGACAATGACATATTTCTCGCGGCGAGTGAAGAGGAATCCTAAACAATGATAGGATTTGGTTTTGTGATTTGAAACCATCGCAGCTATTGCCAAAATCAAACACTTAATACTCACTACCACTGCGACAGTTAGGTTTTGTTGCAAACATTTAATCAGAAACTTAAGTAAGAGGAGAAGACCAAAAGAGCGTACCGCACGTCCATTGGAACTCGAAACCATTGGTGTCCCGGCTTTCGGCAGTAATTGTTTCCCCACTCGGCACAGCAGGTGGTGTGGTGATGACGAAAATCCATGCTTGACCACATTACAAAACAACGAGTTTCCACAGAAAAAGAAAAGAAAGCCGCGCGCGCACGAACGCGGCACGAATCTCGCGCTGCGACGTACTCCTAGAAGCGAATAGCTCGCGGGCTCGCCTCGCGTCTCTTGCGCAATCTAACGGTCCACCGACTTCCCGGCGCCAGCGGCCAGCGCATCTCGAGGATCTCAAGGCGCGAGGCGCGAGTTCGGAGAGAGAAAGCGCTCCCAGACACGTTGAAAGAGTGAAAGAGAAAGTTACGATAACAAGCTTCAAAGCCAGTCATACCTTAAAAACAACTTCATCGTTATTTAACGTTATAAATTATATGAATCATATTTATTTAAAACAAAATAACTGTCCGCCGCCGCCCGCTGGGAGCGCGGCAGTCGGAAGCAGTTTGCCGGGCCGGACGTACGTCATAAATATACGCGGCAGAACGGAAGTAGCTGAGAGCTTCATCCCCCTGCTTCTGTCATGAAAGAAGTGTCCATGTTTCTTTTGTGCTTGTCTTTTTTCAATTTATTTTGTTTTTGGATAGCTAGATGTCTTGGTAGGATTATAAAGAGAGAGAGAGAGAGAGAGAGAACAATTTTATTGAAAATGCCTGCAGAATCAGTCAGGCCCCCTCCACGCAGGGAGGACGAGCTTTCACCGCGACGCGGCCACTACGTCAGTCTCGTGCGTTATGCTCCTCGAAATCTTGCTTCCTCGCTACTTCGGTAGGTCCGAGAGGGCCGCCGCCCTTTCCTGGGGGTGCTGCCCCCTTCTCCTCAGTTTCGCTCGGTCGCTGCCTCTCTAGAGCTGCCGAGACCTGCTGGACTGCCTTGAGTTGTGTCTCTTGATCGTAGCTCCTCGTTGCAACCTCTAGCTGCGGCGGGATCGTCGTATTCTCGCTGGCTTCTCGCAAATTTACGCTACAGTCCCAAAGGATGTCAGCCGCGGTAGCTCTCTCCTTCGCGCAGTCTACACACGTCACTCGCGTACACATTCGGACACGTGCTTAGCTAGCACCGGGGTGAGCAGGCACCCCGTCTGTAATTGTCTGTATGACACTGTTTCCTTCCGGGTAAGCCTTGGGTGAGGTGGCGGCATAGTCTGTATGTTCAGTCTGTACCACTTCACTATTTCGTTGAAGGTGGTCACCTTGTCCTTGGCACTATACCGCGACCAACACTCCAAGTCGGCCGTGTTTGCAGCTGCGCGGTTGGTTAGTCCTTGCTCGGCCGTGTTGGCCGTCTTTGTTGTGGTTCGCGCTCCCGCGTTCCGACACGTCACTGCCCATGTGGGCCGGAAACCACTTGATCACCACAGCACTTTTGCGTCTGATGTCTTCGGTCTTGCGCAGTATGCGCGCGGCCTCACTACATATCCTACCCTTGGCGTAGTTCTTCACTGCCGTTCTAGAGTCACACAACACTGTAGTGCATCCGGGGTCGGAGACGGCCAAGGCGATGTCCACCTCCACCGTCCGGTGCGCTTCTCGAGTCCGGACGCTCGTTGTGGTCTTCGTTGCACCCAGACACAATTACGTAGCAGAAGTATCTCAACCAATCTGAAATCGAAAATGAGTCGGGCGACATCAACCATCAGCATGAAACGGCAGAGGAATTGAACATTGGATGAACAGTTACAACTAATTCGGGCAGTGGGGGAGCGAAAATATCAAATTATGGGGAGGTTCAGTGCTACGATCATGACCCAAACCAAAAGACAGGCATGGGATGAAATATACAGAGCCATGGGCTGTTTGTGCACCCCAGACTAGTTACAGCAGTGCTGGAGGAACCTTTTAAAAAAGACCAGACAACTGTACAGCTTATACAAGAAGCATGAACAGCGCACAGGTAAGTTCATTGTGTTCTTAAGTTAAAAAGATATTGCATTGCTTTAGTGATAATATATGGACAATCAAACCTAGAAACGTGAATGTGAACATTTGTATATTCGCTCACCTTTGCCCTTTGCTGGGAGTCGACTTGTCATTATTCAAGAACAGCAGTAAAAGCAGTGTTACAGCATCAGAAGACAATTTATTGCAGTTTATGTACAAGTTTTGCACAGGCTGTATGGAACTCGTAAAACAGTTCTAGTGGAAGACCCAAAACTTTGGACACAATATTAACACACATTTTTTGAGAGTACAATGGTCGAGGCCAACCGAGGCCGACAGGCCAAACTGTAAGAAAGTAAAAATTGCATGATTACATAGTCCACAGTTTCCAGCAATGTTATCTCGCAGTTACTGAATGTTTAAAAGAATGCTTCATCCAGTATTTGTTTATTTTGATTTTCTCATGAAAGTTCCATTTACATACTTGATTGAGCAGTGAACTGCACCTCCTCTGTTTTTGGCCGTGACTCGAGTAAGTAGTAGACGAGACGAAATGACTACGCCTTAATTCATAGGTGCTGGGCCAAACCCCACGTCCTGATGCCCCTCGTCGAAGTTGTCCTCAAGGTGATCGGCAAGGACTCTCCCAACCTGTGCGGGTTGGATGCCACCATAGGTGACACGGAAGGGCAGGTGACTGGATCCTAGACCCGATTCTGTGATGAGCAAATGGTGCTAAGGAACCAGTCATGGTAAAGCAGAACTGTCGCTCCAGGTGAGGTTCTAAAAGACGAGGACAAATGTTGATAACAAGATGGGCATGTTGCAATTTGAATAGCATTACTGCTGAGTACTTTTAATCCTTTCATGGTCACTGACCTACCTGTACGTCAGCGCGGGAGCGTCCCGCATGGTTTCTGACGTACCCGTACGTCCGCGACTGCTCGTACGTCCGCGACTGCTCGTCGTCGCAAGAATTCGCGCCTCTTCTTGAACGGGAGCGTTCGCGGGGAGGTGCTGCCATCTGGTAGGTTTGTAGGGAACTACAACCGTGTAATTGCGGTCATGTTTCTTTTGGCGCGGCTTTTGAAATTGCGAAACTGGACGCTCTGTGTAAGTGATGCTTCGAGATAGCCGCGCGTGCCGGCTGCTCCGGAGGTAGCGTAGCGGAGACTGGAGCGATGGCTCTTCGGGTTCAGACTTTGAACCATTCTCGAACTCGGAGTCGGATAACAGCTCGACATCCGACGCACAACTGGAAACCAGCTCGGTTCGGAGTCCGGAGTCTAACACACAGCCGCTCTGTCTTCTAGACTGTCTCGGAAGCGGGCGCGTCGAAGTTTTGGCCCTTTCTGTTTTGTTCAGCCTGCAGCGAGTGTGCTGCAGATGTTTAGAAGTGTGTGTACTATTTATTTTAAGTCTTAGATTTTTTTATGCGACAATAAACTAGTGTATAATCTTTGCTAACGCACCGAGTAAAAAACCCGACCACGGGGGCGGGTCTTTGAAAAAAAAATGCGACCATGAAAGGGTTAATGCGAATAGCATTCTTTGGATACTTCATGCACTTTTCGTCTATCTATGTATCTATCTATCTGGCTATCTAACCTCTTACGCCGCGGGTCGATAAATAAATAAAAAAGACCGGCGCCGGCTGGGATTCGAACCGTTGACCCTTTGATCAGCAGGCAGACGCGCTAACCACTACGAGCTATGAAGGCAGTCATTCAACGCACTCTAAACGGTTGTTTATATCTTTACCATAGGACGTGCTTTACAGCGCTGTCACAGCTACCGGTGCGCTGCGTTCCATGCACGAGGGCTCATTCCGCTCTCGTGAGGCTGAGCACGGCCGCTAGCTCACCCTCTCCCGCGCTCGGGAGAGGGTGATGTAGCGGCCGTGCTCAGCCTCACGAGAGCGGAATGAGCCATCGTGCATGGAACGCGCGCGCACCGGTAGCTGTGACAGCGCTGTAAAGCGCGTCCTATGGTAAAGATATAAACAACCGTTTAGAGTACCGTTGGTTGAGACTAGCTGAGACGCCAGAAAGTCTGGTCGGTACCATTTTGAGTGTTTGTGCGTATGGCGCGTGCTTTGCTCGCCTTCCTAAGTGACACAAACGCACGTGCTGGGCTGCGGAGATCGTGCGCAGGGCTGTGAAAGTGTCAACAAATTTAGAATCGCCTCAAGAGTGGGCTGGCGTATCTAGAGTGTGCCGGCCACCTGACGAACGCGCATAACTCCGCACCGTTTGATGCTATTCGCATTAACGTAGATAATCATTCCCAAAGGATGGGTTCTGCTGATTTTATATTAAGACCAGAGGCCAGATTCCCGAAACTTTCTTACTACAAAAAATTTCGTAAATTTATCTTACGACAAAGTTAGAAACTTTTCAGTATTCCCGAAGCAAAATATTCATAACTTTTGCGTACGTTTCGACTGCAAATCCATAACTTCCGCAAAACTTACGAATATTTTGCTTCGGGAATACTCAAAAGTTTGCAACTTTGTCATAAGATAAATTTCCAAACTTTTTGTCGTAAGAAATTTTAGGAAACTGGCTTCAGTTTTATTTCAACCACAGAAGCTCAAAGGCAGCTCAAAATATAAGTCACGAAACGGTCTTCCAGAGTGCACTCCAAGATCTGACAAGGCACAGGGCTACCACATTTCTAATTATTTTCAAGAAGGCTGAAAGAGTACCACCGAAGCTACAAATTTATGAAATAGGACGGTATGCAATGACAAATCAGGTAGTAAAGGTGTTTACCATCATATAAAAATTAAATGCAAGAAAGTGTCAATGTCTTTTTTTATGCTAACTGTAGCAGGTTTTCAATATGTATATTAAAAGATCACACACAGTACAATCATCCTATTGCTAGTTTTACCGACTTAGGAAAATTGACTCAAACACTACCTTCATTCTGGTTGTGAAGTTAACTGCCCCCATGATGGTAACCTGTGCGAGTAAAATCAATGCCAGCGAAACTATGTGCTGCAATGTTTGAAGTCTTCCTATCAATGCATACAGTGCAACGTGGTTTGACTGGACATGTGACCACTAATTTTATGAACTGTTATCACATAGCTACACAACTGCATTCGAACCTTTAGCAGTGAAAGTGTACGAAAACATGCATGCAACTGCTCATTACAGCCAAATGCGCATTTCCCCACCATGTATTGGGCAATTGTGCAAGAAGTAACAAAACTGTGCTCCGACCTCAAGCCTGCACGTCAGTGTATAAATCAACTTAGCTAGCAAACTTTGTCCTCTGCACCAACACGTATGAATGAATTTTGGCACAGCATCAGCATCTTTATCAGGGTTACCAACTCTTGCACAGTGTGTTCTCTTTGCCCATACATGACAAGAACAAAACCTGACCACTTTTTACACATGCATTTGTCGCAGTGACAGCTCCAGGGGAATAGATCCACAGCCTGGTCCCTCTGGGAGCGGAGCAAGTGCGGAAGTGCTGCACGAGAGTCTGCCACAGGAGGCGGTGCAGCGGGCTCCAACGAATGTGCCGTACAGCCGACGTTGGTGCCGGGAGGCTTCACAGCGGTTCCTGCAGGAGACAGAGAGGCAGCAGCAGCTGGAGGGAGCAAATCTCCTGCTGGAGAAGGAGTGCACAGAAAGGGTTATGCAAGCTGCCACGACAACGATTGCAGCAGCAACTGCTGCAGAGGAGTTCTACCATCAGTCAAAAAAATTACTAGAGGACCAAAAAACTTTAATTGGACTGGAAACACAGCGTGCAGAATTTCAAATCAAATTATTAAAAAAAACAATTAGAAGAGTAAACATTGACATATTATGCTGTTTTTAATTTTCATTTTGAATGTATTTGTTTACATATGACAAAGCCAACACAGCTGCTGAGAAATAAAATCCATTTTACTTGCAACTGTCAACAGATTATTGGATTCAGATCTATACTCCGTCTCGTCCTACGATGGACTAAAGCCCAATGCTACAGGCCACCAGAGTCCAATCACGAGCCTGTTTGAAATTATGTGGTATATTTGTTTCGGGCCCTAGTCC
>JAZHYW010002515.1:0-17454 GCA_037355805.1 Ixodes ricinus
GGAGTGCGATGGGAGCAAGGGAGAGCACTAGGAACGTTATAGAGGAGAGGAGGTTCTCTCTTCTGCACAAGCCTTGATACGGCTTGCCCTTTCCCCTCGCCTGGCGTCGCCTCCGCCTGTACTGCACGCAACTAGTGATACGGAGTATACACCGGGTTAGATCGATGAGTTGAAATTAAACCCGGTTTTTCGGTCGTCATAAATAAACTGCGCATCGCGGCAAGCTGAAACTCCGTGAGAACGCCATCTGGCGGTTTCGGTAAAATGCCAAATTTTTGCGAACATGATTTCACCATAAAATTACACAAAATAACAAAATGTGTTGATGGTGCCGACGTCCACCTAAGGCAAATATTCATCAAAACATAGTGCAGACGCGTATGGTACTCATGACGACTCATCAAATGTCTTCTAATCTATAACTTTTTGGAGTACCTTTGAAGTCGTTTTAAAACATTAATTAGAAATCAATCGCGAAGATAATTGCATTACTTTTAGAGTGCTAATATTAATCAGTTTGACGAGCGTGTTGGACTATTACTCAAAACGAAGAAAGCGATACACAAACAGGGGACAGAGATTAAAATATACAAGCTTTTCCACGTCGGTCTTCGTCCCCTGTTTGTGTTTTGCTTTCTTCGTGTTTGAGCACTATAAATTACTTGTAACCCTAATTATTCTTACCTCCTCTCTCTAAAGGCGTAGTTTGTACTTCGGTGATTCAAATCCGATTATGGACGGTATGAAAGACTTGCTCTAAAACCAACAGAGAGATCTGTGCTTTCGAAATCACAAGTAATGGCAAAAAGTGGCGTCATTGTGTTGTCTGTCATTGTGTTTCACCCGTGAGTACTGTCCCAATAATGCAGCCAGTCGAACTAAGCGTGACTGGTATTGAAGTGTTACTAAAGGGTGTCGACACAACTAAGGCAAATGGCCCAGACGTCATCTCTCCTCGTGTGCTTAAGCGC
The DNA here is from genome assembly GCA_037355805.1 of Ixodes ricinus. Classification (NCBI taxonomy): domain Eukaryota; kingdom Metazoa; phylum Arthropoda; class Arachnida; order Ixodida; family Ixodidae; genus Ixodes; species Ixodes ricinus. Next base: position 972 of record JAZHYW010002515.1, read on the forward strand.
TGTGCTCATCAGATTTCACTCTATCTTCATTTAATTTATGCGAAATCGTTATCTGTGTATCTTTTTCCAAACTACTGGAAGTCCGCTCACATAGTCCCTATTCACAAAGGAGGTTCTAGGAAAGATGTCAAAAACTACAGGCCTATTTCGTTAACCTTCATCTCATGAAAGGTCATAGAACATATTTTATACACTGAAATAATAAATCATATGACAAAAAATAAACAATCAATTATCTAAAGAACAGCACCGTTTCCATAAAGGCTAATCTTGCACCACGCAACTTGTCGAATTCTATCATGATTTGTCATCTGATGTTGATGAGGGAGGCCAAACGGATTGTATATTCCTAGATTTTTGCAAGGCTTTCGATACCGCTTCGCATTCCCTTCTGGTAAATAAACTTAAGATGTTAAATATAGACTTGACGGCAGTAAGATGGATTGAAAATTATTTGCTAGAGCGGTGTCAGTGTGTATTAGTGAATGGTAAAAGTTCGGCATACGTTAATGCAACATCGGGAGTCCCACTCGGCTCTGTCTTAGGGCCGCTTTTTGTTCTTAATGTATATCAATGATATTTCCTTAGGTATTTCATCTTGTGTTCGGTTGTTTGCTGATGATTGCGTGGTGCACAGAAAAATTCATAACAAAGATGATGCCACCCAGTTACAAAAAGATTTAGAATGCATTAGTACGTGGTACTCTACATGGAATATGACTTTAAATCCCAAAAAGTGTGTGCATTTATGTTTTACTAAAAAGAAGAAGACAATTGAAACCGAGTTGTGATGATGTGACTCAGTGTGTAAAAAAATAAGTGTAAGTCAACCCATGGATTGGCTCGGAGGGACAAGGGAAGACGACGAAGAAGAGAAGAGATTGTTTAGTGTGTGAACGGAGAGCGTGCAAAGGACTGGCCGGCAGAACGTGCTGGGTCCGAACGACACCATCGACCAGGGCAATCGGCTGCTCGCTCCTGCGGTCTGACCAGCAGCCTGTTCCAGAGAGGGCAGCGCATAGAGATCTACGCTGCCCGGCTTCCTACTGCGCGAGCACTTGGTGCGGTGACTCTTGGGGTCATCGACGGAAGCCAACCACTCCCGCTCCTGACTGCCAGCCACAACCGTGGGCCGACAACGACAGCTCCAGACAAAAGACCCGCTGCTGCGCATGGTTGTTGAAAGACATGGTGACTGTTGCTTTCCCTTTCTTTCATCTCATTAACTAAGTTTTCTTTTTATCTTTCAGTATAAGCATATGAACTCTTGTTTTTTGTAAATACATGTTTTAAGAAAAACGAAGGACATTGTGTCTTGTCAATTATTAACCCCAAAGAACCTTGCTACACGAGTATTATATAAATAACAATATAGTAAACAAGGACGCTAAGTATAAATACTTTGGTGTCACGATATCAACTGACTGTTCGTGGAATTCACATGTGGATGACGTGATTGTAAAAGCTGGCAGGGCACTGAACTTTATTCAACGAAGCCTAGAATGTTCACTCCCTAACTTAAAGGAAACCGCGTATTAAACATGTGTTAGACCGATCATGGAATATGCCTGTGCCGTCTGGGACCCGGAACAAAAGACATTAATAGACAAACTTGAAAAAATACAAAATAGAGCTGCTAGTTCAGGGAGGGGGCGGGCGGCGAGCCAGCTGTAGTCGAATTAAGACTGAACTGAATTGGGAACCTCTCTCAGCCCGCCGTAAAAAAATTGTGTTTAAAGTTTCGGTTCTTGATATTTAAAAATAAAACTGGAATTAACAGTGACACTTACTTAAAAGAACCATATTATATTTCGACACGGAACGATCATGCTTTCAAGATTAGAGGGTACCACGCCAAAACAAGCATGTACGCCAACTTTTTTTTTTTTTGCTGTTAAAACGATACGAGAGTGGAATGGGCTGTCGGAGCGGCAAGTGTGCAGTGAAAATGAAGTTTTTTTTTTTCGGCATTGTAACTCCCCTGTTGTAACGCCCTCGGGTACTGCGGGGTAATATATGAATAAAGAATAAAGAAAGACAATTTACCCACGAATATTGATGTTCTCAATGCCTCGATATCCTTAGCTCCTGTTGAAACTAGGCGAACCGGATACAGAATATTTTTTTTCAAAACCTCTTTTATGAGTCCTTAACCGACCGGTAGTTCTTTTCACCAGGAAATCGTGTCTCCCTCCGTCGTGATCATTGCCACAAGCTCAAACTACGTTTTGCCAGAGCAGACAGTTTTAAAAACTCGCCTTTTCTTTTGTGCATAAAGAACTAGATTTCACTACCAGAATCCCTCGTAACGATTACAGATCAGGCATTATTTCTTGCAGATTTGATTCAGCATGTGTTACCCTTACTTCGATGTTGAATGTTTCGAACGGATGTTGTCAATTTTGTCTCTACCTTGTATTTAATCTCCTGAGCTGCTACTTTCTGTTTTGTATTATACCCCTTAAGTAATGCCCCCTGGGCCCGTTTGCTCGAAGCTGGTTAACTAACCGCGGTTAACCGGATTTCCCTACGAGGGGGAATTTTAGGTCACGTGACCTGCAGTGTAGGGACGCCGGAGTCAAATAGTACCTAGCATCAGACAATATGGCAGCTACGGCTGCTCGTCACGCTTGGGAACATTTATTTTTACGAAGATGCGTCATCCTCCTGCCACAAAAGGGACATTTCAACACAGAGTCTACAGTCTGAGTCGACGGCAGCTCGCCCACCGCCGGACGGCGAGCGTGCTGTGGGAGCAGGGCTACGCTTGACTGGTCACGTCAAGTTCGAGTTCACGCATCGCCCTCTGAAGTGAACGTGTTTCAACGAATGCTACAGTCAGCGGGACCTTCAAAATATATTACCTAGGTGAGTGCCGCGATGTTTCACGAGAAAGTTATGAGATCGTACCGCTATCAAAATGTCAAGTCAGCAGATCCTGCGTTGTAATCAACGTCCAGCTTTCTTTCTTTTCTTTTTTTCACTATTAAGACCTACCTTGAGCCGCAATCGCATGGTAGTGAAACAAATCACTCTCCGAAAAACTGCCTCTAATCGCGGAGTCTAGTTTATAGTACAGTTCGCCGTGTATTGTATTTGCAGCGCATCCGCAACACCGACGACCCCCTTGCAGCGGGAGACGGTTCAACGAAGGCGAAGTGTAAACTAAAAACTTTCCTCGGAAGCAAATATCCGTTACCTCAATAGATGCTGCCGGCACGGCATATTCGATCGAACTTCGGTACTGTCGTCTGCGAACTTGTACAACTGGGAAATAAACAAAGCTTCTAGCATGAAAGAAGGGTCCATGTTTTCTCTTGCGCTTGTCTTTCGTCAATTTATTTTGTTTTGGGATAACTAGATGTCTTGATGGGATTATAAAGAGAGACATAATTACGTAGCAGACGATCACAACCAATCTGAAATCGAAAATGAGTCAGGCGACATCAAGCATCAGCATGAAACGGCAGAGGAATTGGACATTGGATGAATAATTACAACTAATTCGGGCAGTGGGGGAGCGAAAACATTAAATTATGGGGAAGTTCAGTGCTACGATCACGACCCAAACAGAAACACAGGCATGGGACGAAATTTACAGAGCCATGGGCTGTTTGCGCACCCCAGACCAGTTACAGCAGTGCTGGAGGAACCTTTTAAAGAAGACCAGACAGCTGTACAGCTTATACAAGGAGCATGAACAGCACACAGGTAAGTTCATTGTGTTCTTAAGTTAAAAAAAATATATTGCATTGCTTTAGTGATAATATATGGACAATCAAACCTAGAAACGTGTATGTGGACATTTGTATATTCGTGCACCTTTGCCCTCTGTTGGGAGTTGACTTGTCATCTTCCAAGAACAGCAGTAAAAGCAGTGTTACAGCATCAGAAGACCATTTATTGCAGTTCCTGTACAAGTTCTGCACAGGCTGTATGGAACTCGTAAAACAGTTCTAGTGGAAGACCCAAAACTTTGGACACAATATTAACACACATTTTTAGAGAGCACAATGGTCCAGGCCAACCGAGACTGACAGGCCAAACTGTAAGAAAGTAAAAATTGCATGATTACATAGTCCACAGTTTCAGCCATGTTATGTCGCAGTTACTGAATGTTTAAAAGAATGGCCTCATGCAGTATTTGTTTATCTTGATTTTCCCATGAAAGTTCCATTTACATACTTAGTTGAACAGTGAACCCCACCTCCTCTGTTTTTGCTCGTGACTCGAGTAAGTAGTAGCCGAGACGAAATTGCCATGCCTTAATTCATAGGTGCTGGGCCAAACCCCCTGTCCTGACGCCCCTCGTCGAAGCCGTCCTCGAGGCGATCGGCGAGGACTCTCCCAACCTGTGCGGGTTTGGTTGCCACCATAGGTGACACGGAAGAGTAGGTGACTGGTTTCTAGACCCGATTGTGTGACGAGTAAATGGTGCTAAGGAACCGGTCATGGTAAAGCAGAACTGTCGCCCCAGGCGAGGCTCTATAAGACGAGGACAAATGTTGATAACAAGATGGGCATGTTGCCATTTGAATAGCATTACTGCCGAGTACTTTTATATAAAGACCAGAGGCCAGATTCCCGAAACTTTCTTACGGCAAAAAAGTTAGTAAATTTATCTTACGACAAAGTTACAAACTTTTGAGTATTACCGAAGCAAAATTTTTGTAAGTATGGCGTACGTTTCAACGAAATCCGTAACTTGCACAAAACTTACTAACATTTTGCTTCGGGAATACTCAAAAGTTTGTAACTTTGTCGTAAGATCAATTTACAAACTTTTTTGTCGTAAGAAAGTTTCGGGAATCTGGCTTCAGTTTTATTTCAACCACAAAAGCTTAAAGGCGGCTCAATGTATAAGTCACGAAACCATCTTCCAGAGTGCACTCCAAGATTTGACGAGACAGAGCGCTACCACATTTCTAATTATTTTCAACAAGGCTAAAAGAGTATCACCGAAGCTACAAATTTATGAAATAGGACGGCATGCAACGACAAATCAGGTGGTAAAGCTGTTTACCATCATCTTAAAAAAATTAAATGCAACAAAGTGGCAATGGCTTTTTTATGCTACCTGTAGCAGGTTTTCAATATGTAAATTAAAAGATCACACACAGTACAAACATCCTGTTGCTAGTTTTACCAACTTAGAAAAATTGGCTCAAACACTACCTTCAGTCTGGTTGTGAAGTTAACTACTCCCATGATGGTAACCTGTGCGAGTAAAATCAATGCCAGTGAAACTATGTTTGAAGTTGTCCTATCAATGTGCACAGTGCAACGTGGTTTGACTGGACATGTGACCACTAATTTTATGAACTGCTAATCACATAGCTACACAGCTGCATTCGAACCTTTAGCAGTGAAAGTGTATGAACACATGCATGCAAATGCTCTTCACAACCAAATGCGCATTTTCCCACACCATGTATTGGGCAATTGTGCAAGAAGTAACGACACTGTGCTCCGACCTCAAGCCTGCACGTCAGTGTATAAACCAACTTAGCTAGCAAACTTTGTCCTCTGCACCAACACGTATGAATGAATTTTGGCACAGCATCGGCATCTTTATCAGGGTTACAAACTTTGCACAGTGTGTTCTCTTTGCCCATAATGACAAGAACAAAACCTGACCACTTTTTACACATGCATTTGTCGCAGCTCCAGGGGAATAGATCCACAGCCTGGTCCCTCTGGGAGCGGAACAAGTGCAGAAGTGCTGCACGAGAGTCTGCCACAGGAGGCGGTGCAGCGGGCTCCAACGATTGTGCCGTACAGCCGACGTTGGTGCCGGGAGGCTTCACAGCGGTTCCTGCAGGAGACAGAGAGGCAGCAGCAGCTGGAGGGAGCGAATCTCCTGCTGGAGAAGGAGTGCACAGAAAGGGTTATGCAAGCTGCCACGGCGACGATCGCAGCAGCAACTGCTGCATAGGAGTTCTACCATCAGTCAAAAAAATTACTAGAGGACCAAAAAACTTTAATTGGACTGGAAACACAGCGTGCAGAATTGGAAATCAAATTGTTAAAAAAACAATTAGGAGAAGAGTAAACATTGACATATTATGCTGTTTTTAATTTTCATTTTGAATGTATTTGTTTACATATGACAAAGCCAACACAGCTGCTGAGAAATAAAATCCATTTTACTTGCAACTGTCAATAGATTTCTGGATTCAGATCTGCTATACCCCGTCTCGTCCTACGATGGACTAAAGCCCAATGCTACAGGCCACCGGGTCCAATCACAAGCCTGTTTGAAACCATGTGGTATATTTGCTTCGGGCCCTAGTCCTTCGTCGTGTGATATGGAATATAACTAAAGCATGTATAGCGTATTAAAAATTTATATATCAACATTGTATCACAGAGGATGATAAGTTATAAAAGGTAATGTTTGACGACTTTACATCATTGGGGGTACCTTGCCAGCACAATGCACTGGTACTCAAGACCATGCAAAGCAGCATGTGCAATATACTGGTATACTTACACGCAACCGAAGAACTGGCTGACGATGGCGTCCCGAGCCTCGATGCTTTCGTCACGGCCCGCTGCCACGGGCTCGACGGGAACCTCTTCAGGGAGGACAGTCCTTGGCATGCTGCAGGGGTATGTCTTGGCCAGGTTGTGCAGGACACAGCAGGCGACAGTGATGTCGCAGCATCTCTCTGGCTGCATCCTCAACTCAGCATGGAGACAGTGGAACCTGCGCTTGAGCTGGCCTATCGTCCTGCACAGTGTATAAACAGAGTAAGATCTGTTATCCTTTTGAAGAGGTTTAACAAGAACATCTAATGAGGTCGGCATGTGATGTCTATCATCGCTCCAGCCCACTGAAAACATGGTATTATGCCTAATATTTTATATTTTTGCTGGAATGTTTTAACATAGTAATGATATGCAGATTTTGTTAAAGATATCAGTAATGTGATCGGTCCGAGTCATCTTGGAGCAGTCAAAAGTCAATTTTGGAGCAACAAAAAGAACTTCTGTAGCATAAGCGCACATTCATTTCTATTCATACCAATGCAAACATTATGTCAAGATTAATTTGTCGACCTGTCCAACTAAAAGGCAATGTCTACATCGCCTTCTCACATACGTTCAAACCTTTGTTAGCATCAACTGCACAGCAGGAGTCCCTCAAACACAAAACTATAGTGTTTAGTTGCGTGGAGAAGCACCATGACAGGGTGACAAGAAGGTGAGTGATGAAGGACAGCACAAACTGCTTTGAATGGTTCTTTTAGGTACTGAATGCCACTGAAATAGTACAATAACATTGATCACATAAACTGATGTTTCCTTCAAGTTCTAGAGGTTGTAATAAAACTGCAATTTATAATTCAGATAAAAAACAAAGCACTTGTCATTTGATTATCAACATAAATTACATTTTATCTGTAGAACTTCATAGCAAAAACGGCACGTGAACGAAACTTAAAAACAATCCCGCCGAACCCATTCAGGTTCTTCCTGAGATTCCATCCACTGCTCCTGTCAATTTAGTTCTAATCTACTCACACCTATAGAAAATTGATAGCTAAACAAATGAGTTGGCATAAATAAATAAACATACAAAAGAGCAGATATAAATGTTCTCGCAATACCAAAGTACCCTTGCTAAATCTCGAATTCGAAAAAGGTACTGCCAGGATCTCGCAATCTATCATATATACGAGCCGAAGTTGTATTCAGGAATTGTGTTGCGTCTTGCTTTGGAGGAGTGCTTTCCCCTTAACATGGCGTGCGCTGCGGCGAAGCAAGACATGCAAAATCGCTATGCCTACTTCGTGGTGTTTGCTTCTCTGCAGTACACCAGTGCGCGGTGAAAAGCCCACTCAACGACACTAGCTAACCCTCCAGAATAAACAGACGACTAACATGAAAATTATTACGAAACTTCCTGATATTGTCTGTCATTCATACAAAATGTGATCGAATAGTGTGGTATTTGAGACGATAATCAAAAGTTTTGAAAACCTGAAAACTTGCGTAAGCATATCTTAACGGTCCGGCTGGGCAGCGAGGCCCGAGCTATTATATTTTCAGTATTATTAAAGTGACATTAAGTTTTGGCACTGCGTTGGTGCAAATTCCTCACATTTTGGTTAAATGCAGCAGGACATAGCAAGGTAATCACGTTGGGGCAAATGGCGCAGCAATCCCATCACTAAAATAATGAAAATGTTCTTCGCAAAAACCTGCAAGGAAAATGCAGTTTGAGATAAGCAGTATTTAAGAGGATATGTTTGAATATGTCTGTACTCAAACTGTCTAAAAACAAGACCTGCCTAAGCAATGTGTAATTTTTTCTTTTTTCACATCGCAAGCATTGTTTTGTTTTTTCTCAGAATTGCTTTACATTTAAGCAATATGGAATAACAAAAGAAAATTTAACTGCTATTGTTTGAAAAGTATAAACAGCTAGTAAAACCTGTAAGTTAATAAACCCAGTCATAGAGCACCAACAGGAAGGATATGTTTCAGAGAAGTTCTAACTTCTATTCTGGAGTTCAAACAGAAAAGAGCAAATGAAATATAATAACTAATGTGACGTATAGAGTTAACTGGCAAATGGTTGAATTTTGTGAATTAACTTACTTTATTCCCAAAAAGCTGGCTAACCTTAGAATTAACATTACAGGCTATGGCAGTAGGTTATAGCCAGTAGTATAAATAAGGTATAGTAGAGATATGCCTTCCTTTCCTTGCTTCTGAGCAGCCGTAGCCTACTATGCAAGAACATAAAAATGGCAACAAATGTAAAGCGCAGGCACAACCATATGAAAAAGTTTAGGTGCCTCAAGGTGCCGAAACACTGAACCGTCGAACCAGGACGCATAGCCTGGCTTTACCGTTCCACGATGCTCCTCATTGTGCTATGCGACGCATTGTAGGCGACCTCCGCTGCTGATGACGGAGACAGGAAGGGCGTCATCAGCCATGGCTTGCAGGTGTAGCCGCTGTCTCCAAGCAGTAGACCATCGTAAATGCCATCGGCCAGCTTGCCCGACAACGAGCCCTCGGTGAATATCCTAAAGTCGTGGGTGCGTCCAGGCCATTTCGCAACCACATTGCGGATACGGTAAAAGACGTGAACCACTAACTGTACATTTATCGAATCATACAGATGGCGGTTAACGTACACCTCCTCATGCACCTGTGGTGCCTGTATCCGAATGCGAGTGCCATCAACAACACCCACGACCGAAGGAAACCCACCGATCTCAAAGAAGGCCTGTTGCAAGGCATAACCCTCAGCTTCACCTGGCCACCTGCATTGTAGATGAATTTGAGTCAGTCTGTAGCACTATGACATTAACAGCAATGGTATTGTTATGATCACATGCTTAAAAATAACACAGCTATCATTCATCTTCATCAATAGTGAGCAATAAAAACCTTGTCTGCACAATGACAGTACTGAGTAGCCGCAAGACTAGCTCAGTAGCACCTAGTGCATAGTTGGGAGTGCTGAAACCAGGCTGTTTGTAAATGCCTGCACTCCTACTTTATTTGTAGTTTAGTTGGATTTGCACCTCCATTAATAATAGGTACTAAGGGAGTCATTTTGTACACTCCAGTTGGTTCGTGTAATTTTACTGCTTAGTTCACTGGTCTGCATGTCACGCTCATAACCAGGAAACAAATATCGAGTGCTGAAGCAACACTATTAATGTTTCTTTAGGGAGGTACCAGTATACGGTGGGATCGATGCGCTGGCAGATATTCAGGCTAGCAAGCCTACAGCTTAGGAAACAAAAACTGAAGGGTCATTGCATAGGTGGTGCGCCGTAAATAAATTGCAGAATAGGTGTGCTGAGACGACCATCTTCAACGAATTCAGGTGTTTCAGCGAACACAATTCACGCACCAAAATTTCTATACAAAGGGTTTCTGAAATAATGGTGATTGCTGATCGAGCAATCTAGGAGAGGGGTCTTTCTCGGAAAACTGGCCTGTACATGCGCCTAGTATCGGGACGCGCCAGAAGATGCTCCAAACCACTTACCCTATGAAGTCTCGGGCACGACGTGCCAAGGCCAGAGTCACCCGCCTCACAGTCCGCGAATTAGTGGAGACGTGCACACGGATGTAGTCCCTCGCGGTGATGAGGAAGTTTCCCGTGGTGTAGAACTGCGCATGACCTGCAGCTCTGCAGAGAGGGCGCGGCTGCGACGCGTCGGCCGCTCCAAGTCCGGGCGCAGTGTGTCGGCAGGGAACACAATACCCGCGCGACCGAATCGAAAGCGCTCCTGCAGTTCGTCCTCGTCGAACTCCTCCAAAGGGTTCAAGCGGTCACGGACCACACGCTGCCGTCCCGTCATCACAACAGCGTACTTGGCGAACACGCGCTCTCTTCGATGTCGGCGTCGGTCACAGTCGGCATTGCGTCCCTTATCTTCGCCAATCCGTCCGCAAATCAGTGGTCAGTCAGTCCCGTAGTCAATCGGTGGGCGAGTCGGAGGGTCGGTTGGGCAGCAAACGGCAGAGAAGACAAACAGGAAAACTCAGCTGATAACTAAAGCGCGGGAAACGTGCGTCGCAAAGAACAAAACAACGAATCTGTAAAGACCGTTGCCAGATCTGAAATCAACTCTGCAAACATATGCTGTATTTGGTGAAACAATAGCACAATAGGTGCATTAAAATATTTATTATTTTTTAAAGAATTGTTAGGGTCTAGGGGTTTATTCTACATAAATTCACTCCACATGAGCTATTTTCCGACCGTTAGAGTCCTAACTTCCTTCTTCTCTCTCGTGTCCGACCTGGCGCACGCTCTGCTGTCCCATCGCATTGTCCCCCGTGAGCAACAATGCCTTGATGTGCCACCCACTGGGCAGGGCCATGAACTCCGTGCCCAGCACGGTGTGTGGCGCGCGAGAGCCTATGTTCTGTGCGTAGCCGTCGCACGCACAGCCCGCACCCTCACCACACCCCCTCCTTATTCTGTGAAGGGGACCCAAGGCTTGTGGAAGAGGGCAAGTTGGTCTGCATTAGCCAAACCGCATGTTCTTCCTGTGGATGTGTTCTTCAGCTTATAGACATTCTGGCCGACTCGAGCTGTAACAGTGAAGGGTCCAGATCGCTTAGGAGCAAGCTTTGCAGCAATTCCCTTGCTAGCATTGCTCAAAGTATGCAAGTCTTTTAGGACCAAATCACCCACAGCAAAGTGGCCTGGTTGTCGGGTCGAGTTGTATTGTCGTCGCTGAATTTCCTGGGCTTTGTTTTGGTGCGCCCTCGCAAAGGCCAGGGCATCCTGTAGGCGCTGGTCCAGTTCCGCTGCAAAGGCGTGGGGTGCAGAGGACGAGACATCTGTGTCCTGGGCAGATGTTGAGTCCCACGGAGTGCGGAGCTCCCGACCATAGCATAAGAAGGCTGGCGTGTAACCTGTCACTACACTTTCGTTGGTTCTCATGGCAAACGCTATCTCGGGAAGTCGTTTATCCCAATCACGATGTGCCTCACAGTATGCCATTATGGCTTGCTTGACGGTGGCATTGTGGCGTTCTACCAATTGTCCAGATGGTCGGTATGGCGTTGTGTGCCTGTCAACGATACCCCAGTGACGTAAAACACCTTTCCACAGGGCGCTCACGAAGGTTTTGCCGTTGTCACTCGAGATGCTCTGTGGGACTCCATGCCGACAAAAAACTTCCACCATTTTGTCCACTATAGTCCTCGACGTTGGGGCACGGATGGGGAATAACTCTATGTACTTGGTAAATTTGTCGATCACAACTAGAATGTGCCTGTTTTGCTTGGCGGTTGTTGGTAGGGGTCCGATCAGGTCGACACTGAGTTGCTGCATGGGCTCTGTAGCCCAAGTACTGTCCATTAGGCCTTTCGGTTTTTGTCGCCGTGGCTTCAGAGTTTGGCACTGGCGGCAGGAGCGAACGTACCGAGAGATATCTGCCCTCATACCCAACCAGAAAAATTGGTCTTGGGTTCGTCGCATTGTTTTAAAGAAGCCTGCGTGGGCGCTTAGAGGATGGTCGTGGGATAACCTTAAAACCAGATTACGCAAATGCGTAGGAACCCAATGGCACTCTCTTTTCTCCTGTGATGTACATGAGTACCCCGGTGTTGTCGATCTCACTGTCACCAGCAAGGTCTTGCACCTGACGTGCTTCACCGGCATCAGCCGGTAAACAGTTGTTTTTCAGGTACAAGAGTATATTGCTCAATAGTGGGTCCTGCATTTGCTCGGCAACCAATCTAGTGCCGTCACTTAGTTGGGAGATGTCATCCTCTTGTGTCACTGCAGTCTCTTCGAAATGGATCGACTGCTCCGGTTCTTCTGCGTCGATAGGAAACCAGTCTTCAGCGACACACTGGGAGGATGAACTGGCGGTCACCACTGGGAATCGGCTCAGCGCATCGGCAGGAATATTGGCCTTTCCTCGGCGGTGCTTGATGGTGCAGTTAAAACCCTGGAGCCGAAGAACCCATCTTCTCACCCGACTAGATGTCTGCTCAGTGCTGAACATCCATGAAAGTGATGCGTGGTCGCAGTGGATCTCGAAGTGGGTAAACTCTATATATGGACGAAACCTATCGAGTGCCCAGACGACTGCTAAGCACTCCCACTCTTGGACTGTGTAGTTTTGCTCTGCAGGGGTCAAAGTCCGGCTAATGAATGAGACGGGTCTGAGCTGTCCTTCGGTTTCTTGAAGTAACACAGCGCCAATTCCCACACCACTGGCATCTGTCTCAATCACAAAAGGCTTGTTCAGGTCCGGAAGGGCAACCACTGCATTGGCTGTCAGCTGGGCTTTTAGGCAGTCAAAGGCGGCCTGTTGAGGAAGTTTCCAACTCCAGCGGACATCCTTTCTCAGCAGCAACGTAAGGGGCTTGGCCGCATCCGAGAATCGAGGAATAAATGTCCGGTAATATCCCACCAGTCCAAGAAAGGCCTGAAGCTGCTTCACTGAAGTTGGTTCTGGGAATGCTGTCACAGCTTTTATCTTTTCGGGATCTGGGCGACACTCCCCGGGTGCAATGATGTGGCCTAGAAACTTCAGGGAATGCTTACACAGCTGTACTTTGGTTGGGTTGATTGTGAGGCCTGCATTAGAGATTCGGTTCAGAACCTCTCTCATGTGCTCGATATGTTCATCAAAGGACTCGGAGTAGATGAGGACGTCGTCTAGAAAGGCCATGCAGTATGTGTGCTTTATTCCTTCAAGCACCTTGTCCATTAAGGCCTGGAATGTGGCCGGACCTCCTGCCACGCCAAAGGGCATACGCTTGAACTGGAACATACCTTTATGGCATATAAATGCCGTTTTGTGGATGTCTTCTTTTGCCACTGGGATCTGAAAGAACCCTTGCGATAAATCCAAGCTAGTGAACCACTTAGCCTTGCCCAGCTGAGCCAGTACCCAGTCCGTCTGAGGCATGGGGTACACTGGGATGTCTGTCCGAGAGTTCAAAGGTCGATAATCAATGGCTAAGCGATACCCTCCGGTTTTCTTGGCCACCAGTACAGGTGCACTGGCCCACGAGCTTTGACTTGGTTCTAACAAGCCTTGGTTTAGAAGATCATCTACACATTGATCGATTATCGCTCTCTTCTGAGCATTCGTCGGCCTCAGTTTACAGCGAACTGGAGAGTTGGTGCCAGTGTTTATTCTGTGCTCTGTCAAGGAAGTGCAACCAGGCTCTGCACTGAAAATATGCTTATAACTGTCGAGCAAGCTTGCCATGCGTGGGTCACTTTCAGACATATTCCCAGGTGTGTCTATGATGGAGACTGTAGTCATGTCTAAAGTGTTGCTGTCGGGTGGTTCGGCAAACAGGGCCTCCAACGAATAGATGGGTCCGTCGTTCGACTTGTTTATTAGGCTCCTTCGTGGCACCCTGTCGAATCGAACAACCTCTTGTCGTTCTACTCCTACTGTCCAGCCACCCAAGCCCACATGAACAGAGATTCCCGTAGCTGTCAGAAAGTCCCGACCCAGTACAACGTCTCGGCACAAACCCGACATGTGCAGGAAGCGCTGTTTGCGGGACCCACCAGACCAACGTACTCTGCATCTCACAGACGTGGTTGTTTGTGACCATCCTGTGGCCAGCCGAAGGGAATGAGTCGCTTCACGTGTTGAAACCCCTGTTGATTTGGCAGCCTCCATTGCTGTATCTCCCAGCAGACTAATGCTAGACCCTGTATCCAGGAGGGCGTAAAACACCTTGTCACCGATGGTGACTTCGAGCAGTGGCTCCTTCCCTCCGGCGGTTGCTGCGACTTGCAGCGTGGTTTCGTAGAGATTGGCCGGGGCAACCTCTACGATTGTCCGTTTCCCGGACAGTTGGCTTGTATGTGGCCCGTCTGGTTACATCTGTAGCACCTGCGCTGGTTACGAGGTCTTCCCGTGGCGCAGTGACGTGCGGCATGCCCGACGCCGCCGCAGCGCTGGCATCCTTGCCCGACGGAACGTGGCCACGTGGGTACTGGCTCCACAGGCGGACACCACGGCGTTGACCACGGGTTTAATGTCGGGGCTGTCAGTACTGCCTGATCTCGGTATGATGCGAGTACTGCTGTGGGGTGGAGGGGCCATTCTTGTTGGGCACCCGGTGTTGCGGTTACAGCAGTCTGTGTACAGGGTACTGCTGAAACTTTGGTGGAAGGGTCATGGTGTTCTACAAAAGCCAGGTCCTTGGCAGCCTGATCTCCCTTGCTTGGGGGCGGAACGTACCGGAGGCGATGCCAAGCGCGCTCCATGATAGATCCTGCCGCTTTTGCCATTTCTTGAAGATTTGCGAAGACCATGTGTTCCGAGAGATCTTGAAACTTCGGATGCATTTGTCTGCGTACTCTTTGCACCTTTTCATGATCGGGCACTGGCTCTCCAATGCGATCATAAAATTCTGCAATCACGTGAATGAAGTGCTTGAGATTTTCTTGCGGGTGTTGGGTTCGCCTCTCAAGCTCTTCTTTCAGTCTATGTTTGTAGTCCACTGAAGCGAACTCCGACTGGAACTCTTGGACAAAAGATTCCCAGTTGTCGAATCCCCCGTGAATTTCCACCATAACTTGGCAGTTCCCTCCAGTGCAGCGGGCAGCACTTGGCGCAGGCGCTTGTCCTGAGGTACCCCAGTTAGCGAACAAAACATCTCTAGCTTCTCCAGGAATTCTTTAGGCGTTTGCGTATCTTCGTAGCCGATGAATTTCGGGAGTGACAGATTCAGGCACTTCCACGGCATGGATCCTTGTTCTGAAGCACGATCTTCTGGAGATGCAATCGGCGTGTTCATGAGCAAGTCCCGTACTTGTACAGCCATTCGTTCGCGGTCCATTGTGGACCCGCTCGTCAGGGCTAGCAGTTCCTGAACAACATTGTCTGGCGTCGCTTGTCCGGAAGGCGCGCTTACATTTCCGTTGGCTTCCATGTCGACACGTAATTCTTTAGGACGAGCCCCCACTTGTTAGGGTCTAGGGGTTTATTCTACATAAATTCACTCCGCATGAGCTATTTTCCGACCGTTAGAGTCCTAACTTCCTTCTTCTCTCTCGTGTCCGACCTGGCGCACGCTCTGCTGTCCCATCGCATTGTCCCCCGTGAGCAACAATGCCTTGATGTGCCACCCACTGGGCAGGGCATGAACTCCGTGCCCAGCACGGTGTGTGGCGCGCGAGCGCCTATGTTCTGTGCGTAGCCGTCGCACGCACAGCCCGCACCCTCACAGAATATATATATATATATATATATATATTTATTTATGCATAAACAAAAAAACACTGTGATAAGATGTTGTTGATATTTGTCTTAATAAAGACAAAACTAGCGAAAAGAGTTTCTTAAAAGGCTATTTTTCGCTTCGACCGGCAGGTGGCGGGAGCTACCGATAATAATAAAACACGGAGAAATTGCGCATTGAATTTTGTCAGAACGCGGTTAAGTAAGGCTAGGTACTCGGAGGTACCTAGGTAGGGAAATGCGGTTAACTTTAACCGCGGTTAGAGTTAACCAGCTTCGAGCAAACGGGCCCTGGCGACTTAAGGTTCAATAAATGAAATAAAATGAAATCACTGCGGTGGAGCTTCTTTCGCGACTGCGCATGCGCAGACTCTCATATGTAGACCATCTTGTTGTTGCGCACGCGCACTGCTGCCCACACCCGTCGTGGTGTGTAGATTGACGCTCTATGTGCAAGAGACAATGCGCGTGGGCACGCGCCCTGCCTACGGCAGCTCCATGGCAGCGGTGTGACAGTAGATGCTGGCTTAACCTTTGGGGTCATGTGTCGGGCCAGGCCTGACATCGCAGAACGCGCTTCCGGTCAGGAGTCGGGCGTCGCCCGGCACGTGTTCCCGCGTCCTTTTAAACGTGCTCCTTTGCTCTTTTTGGCTGAATTGGTGGCGCCATCTCTTCGAACGTTCCGTTAACACCTTAACACGTCACTCTTGAAAGGGTTCGTGCTTTTCTCATAGAGGGCAGAACTAATCCTAAACAGCCTAAACAACGGT
>JAZHYW010002516.1:0-25328 GCA_037355805.1 Ixodes ricinus
CTCGACTTGAGTTTGGAGTGTCATGGCGGCCGACGAGTCGTTCGCGGAGTTCGTGCACTTCGTTTTAAGCGCAGAAGAGATCCTCTACGACGACGCAGGCGACAGCGAATCGAGACGTGTTACAAGACGGTGTTTCAGAGAACGCCTGAACCCGCTGGAATACTTCAGTGACCGCGAATTTCTTGAGCTGTGCCGCTTCACGAAGGCGACCGTAGCGAGCACTCTGCTGTCTCAGCCGGGAGCGCGAGTATTCAGGGCCTGCCGCCCTCACCGATGCTGCAGCTCCTCGTTGCTTTGAGCGTTTATGGTGCCAGGACGTCCCAAGTTGTTACGGGAACCATGTAAATATGCCGCAGCCGACAGTGTGCCGGGTTGCGGAGCGAGTTTCGCGGCTCCTCGCACGGACCATCTTCACCCGCTCGGTGAAGTTCCCGGACGGCGCAGCGAACTTTAACGCGTTCGTGTGGGGCTGCTGCGAAATGAAGTTTCCAGGGGCGACTGGGTGCATTGATAAGAGGACCCGGCGGTCCCGATGTGGAAGTGCTCTCGAAACAGAAATGGATACTTCTCCATCAACGTGCAGGTAAGTTCACCCCTGTTGTTTGCGTTAGTAGTAGTAGTAGTTTGCGTAATTAATCAAACTGTACGCTGAGATGCGATATCGTAGGTCTAAACTCTGACGTAACGATATCAATGAAAACTTTAAAACTAATCTGTATCCTGCGACAGTTTGCACGACCGAGCGTGCACGTACTGGGTTTACGCACGGCACGTACTCCCGTTCTTCTAAAAAAAAAAAAAAAGATGTCATTAAACGGTTGCTGGCTCTTGTGAGAGCACAGAAATACGTTAAAATAAAACGAACTCCCGATCGGGTTACCCAGCATAATGATAGTAGCGGCCCGAGCGCACCCTCCTTGCAAGAATGATCATGACCAAAGCACATTTCCAGTGAATGAGGGATGAGACGATGTTGTGTTACAACACAGTCTCATCCCAGATGAACCTTTTTTGATCGTCAGATTCTCAAATATGAAGACTTAAAATAGAACTAAATTGAAAATGAGGAGCGAGTGTTTACTTTCTGCATACACATGAAAGCATTCATTTGGTCGCATTCACTAAGTTGTCTGTGCAGTTGGTCACTACAACAGTCCCATATGTAAAGTTTTTGTGTCTGTTTGGCTTTTGTTGTTTTTGTGTCTTCCAAACTACACGGCGAACACCCACTGCTCAATAACATTTGTTGTTCATCGAGGTTCGTTGTTTGTTGGTTCTTGGCATTTGTTGCTCGTCAAGCTGTTCCTTTGCAGCTTTTTTCTCCGGCCTCCCCTTCATCATTGATGAGAAATAAAACTATTATTATTATTATTAAATGAGACCACGGCTTATGAGTCCACAGAAGTATACAATAATGTAGGAAACATAGCCCGATACAACACCATTCGCAGTTTGACATCCTTCGGCAAGCAGCAGAGTGTACCGAAAATACAACTAGTGCCAAAAGTCCATATTGTACAGCATATCACCTGAACCGGACTGATGCCTGCAGTCATCTAGAAGAAACTTTCTGAAGCTTAATGTGCACGAAGTGACATTATCCGCTCACGACAAAAAGCTGTATGTGTACATCTGAAGAGTGTTATCGTACAGAGCACTTTCTATCAAGAACAGTAGTGTGAGCATTAATCGGACATACACTACTGCACAAACTAGTCCCACATTTTTTATTCAAACAATAATTGTGCTGTATTGTTCTTCATTCTTGTCTTATTTAGGTACCAAAAAAGGATGTGTATTGGTTCTTCATTCTTGTTTTATGTAGGTACCAAAAGGCCCACTTCCGGACTAGGAACTCAGTGCAGCGGGCCTAGGCACTTTCCGTGCCTCGACATGTGGTTGCAGCACAAGCCTGAACGGTCAGCTGTGATGATCACTGGTGGACTTGCACTGCAACACTTGGCCCGCCAGCAGAACGAGCCACTTCCCGCTCCACCAGTCCCCCCACTGTGGATGCTGAAGGCAGTCTCGTCTCCCATCGACTCCAGACCCCGTGGACACATTCAACGGGGCATGGGTGGGGGCTCAACTTATTGCGTGGTGCTTCCAGTAGGCACTGAATGCAGAACACGTTCTTTTTAGCTTAGGTCACAGAACAATCAAGTCACTGGCCATGTAAAGCTCAAAATGCAATCGGGCCAGAAACAAATCAACCTTATACTATGGCCACACACCTAGTTTGAACCGAAAAAAATTCGCCGGTTTGTCAGTTAGTTGGTCGCCACGGATTGTTGCAATGTCTTTGTTCTACTCGGGTTCCAGCTGGACGACAGTGTTTCAAACTATGCTGGTGGTTGCCGTTTTGTGAATCTTCCAAAAGAAGCAAGACCAACTTGCCTTCTTTGTTGCGGAAACATTTTGCTTGAGAACAATTCAATATTTGTCATCACACAAAGCAGAGGGGTAGCAGGATACAAAGGACGTGAAAAGCTTCAGGTAATTACATTGAAATAACTCAAATTTTTGCCATGTTCACTCGAGACTTTTCAGCAAGTTGTTCAGTGCACAATTGTTTGAAATAAACTTGTACTTCAGAATGTCTGAAATCATATCTTGCGGCTGTGACCCCGTATGAAGAACTTTCGATTTGAATAAATATTGCAATAGTGCAGCAATTCCTTGCGAGGACACTTTCGGTTGTTAGGCAGTCAAGGGTGTCCTGCCTAACAGTACCTAAAAATACAAGCATGCAGGGCCCATGCACTCGAACTGATGGCATCACACTATTACTGAGTGTGAGCATGAATAAGTTAAGCACCGTACCAGGGTTTAGCTGGAACCGCTGTTCAATTTCTGTATCAGTATGTGGTGAGCTGAAAAATTGGGCCCAATTGCTACGTCAGCACTGTAGTAGTGTGCCGTGAAAAGGCAGTGAAGTCGAATTCGGGAGTTTTAAGCGCCAAACCTACGACGGGCATCTGGCACGCCCCGAGCGGAGAACTGAGGATTCATTTTGACCAACTGGGGATCTTTGACGAGCAACCAAAAGCTCGGTGACACGGCGCCATCTCCACAATGAAAAGGCAGTAGGCAAACCTCGTCAGTGTGGTGTTGACTTTACTCTGGGAGGCGGTGCAAGTGCATAAAGGATTGCGAGGCCTAGACCCCTGGACAGGAAATGAGACATGTCTGAACTCAATGAAAAGTACGGCAAAACTCTGTGACGACAGCATTTAATGAACGAGGCAGCACATGGACGACACAATAATAAAATAGACATTACATAAATAACAGTGGTAAAGTTTAGGAAACACTGGCTATACACATTAAAACATAGATTCCTATATTTTCTTCAGGGGGATCGGTGGTCGATTGCATTAACACCGTACAGCTCGGAGCATGTGAAGTGATAACTCGCACAGCTGAACATAGGATTCCCGAGTTCAATCCCTGCTTCTGCCTGTATCGATGTGGACGATCATTGTACCAGCATGCGGTTGTGTATCACTACTGCGATGTAAGTTAAAGACCCTAGGATAGCTGTGGTACGACACTGGCTAAATATCTCGTCTACAGTGGAGATAACAGTCGCTCACTGGGGCTAACTTCACATTGTCTAAACATACAAACAATGTAATTAGTAAGAAAGAAAAATACTCGGTTACTTTCTCCTCTTTGAGAGAATATATTTAAAGCTGACGTAACTGCCCTTTTGCATAAAAAGTTCACAACAAATAGCCAATCGAGAAACAAGTTAAAAAAGAATGCTAGGCTTTGCTGACCGAGATACGGTCAATACTTGTAACAACCTCAGGTCAGGGATAACATGAAGCAAGTTACGGACTTTAAAAAAGCATTCTTAAACACAAAAGAGAATGTAAAACATTGTAATTACTAAAGAGGAAGATGAAACAAATTGAATAAATCAGCCTACTGTTGTGGCTAGGCCCCGAGGACAAGCAGTTGTTGCAGCTTGATTAGTTTGTTCAGCTGGATCAGCTCAAGCTCGAACCAGCTCGTTACGCTGCTGCTGATGGAAAACCTGGGCTTGCGCCTGCCAATAGGCGACCTGACATTGACGTAGCTCCACCTGCAGCAGGTGCAGCTCCTCCAGTCGGTGCGGCCTCCAGTCGTCTTCACTCAGACGACCACACGTGGCGGCTGAGGAGGTAGAGGAGTCGGGCACCTGGTTGGTGACGCAGCAACCGCAACCTCCATGATGTCACCCCAGTCCAGCAGCGGTGAGGCAGGCGAATCTAGGCAAGCACAACACATTGACGCCGAGTGTTACAGGCACGATGAAGACACCGGAGAACTAGGAGAAACTGTCACAACGACCCCCTTACAGAAATGTTAAATGCCAACTGTTGGTAAACATGAAAGTCTTCCTTCCTTGTTCTGGCCCTTTCCCTTCCGTGTACTGTCAGTAGCGGCGGCGCAGACTCCGAATGGTGATACCATCAAAAGAGACGGCGCTGTTATCTCGAACCTCGTTGGCCCTCGGGCAAACGTGTGGCGTATTCATCAATAAACACATCATTATCCAGACCCAAGGAATTTACTGTGTTCCTACGTGGCACCACTAAAGGGGAAACCCACAAGTCGCATTCGTGAAAACGCGGCTTATTGTCACAGTTTTTAGCGTTCCTACGAGACAGTATGCCAAAATCGAAATAATAAATAAACGGAAGAGCACTGACAGATTTGTTTTATAAATAAACATTGGAAGCTGTGTGATCTAGTAGCAACTAACCTTCATGTGTACGTAGCAAATGCAATCTAAAGCCTTTACCCGGCATCATGTCAGTCGTCATGCTCGTTCACCGTGGCTTTGGGAATGGCGGCTGGTAGCATTGGGAGCACCGGCCAACCAGCGTGGGTGCTGCCACTGTTGTGCGGGCTTGGCAGCCGCAATGCCATGTGGGACACCAGTGCCCCCACAAGATGGAGGGACGGGCTCATTGTTCAGCGGGTGCAACACCAGTGCCCCCTCCTGCAATGAAAGGCCGAAGAATATCCTGTGACAGCACCCATGAGTTGAGATGTACAGAGCACAAAGCAGAGAGAAAAACAAATCATACTACAACTTACGCGGTACAATTTGTTGTTCGACACTGAACTGCAAGAATGAAATGCGAAACAAGTGATGTCATACCTGTGCTGTTTCTTGGTGTGTATGAAAAATACTGGAGTAGCTCAATGTGATCATCGACAACAGTCATATTGCGGACTCACAATTTTTCAAATCAATAACGTATGCTTCTACCCAAATTAAATTTGTGCCGGCTTAATCATGCCAGTAAAATGTGCTGGTTAACCGCGCAAATAAATGACATTGGTTGCACACTAACATGGACACCTGAAAAAAGACAGCGGTCAACAACTGGACTCCAGCACGTCTCATGTTCACATAACGGCATTTCTTAGGAGGTTACAGTTAAGAAATGAGAGCTGGTAGTCAATTAAACCGGCACAAGACTTTTTTTTTCTTCAAAGGATTAGCACACAAGGAGATGAGGTGTTAGGTCTAATTCACATAGTATTCCAGACTCCTACTTAGCGTAACTTCTACTTGCACTAGAGTCAGTTTTGTGCGTCGCGTTTTATTGACACGTCCAGGTTGCCTCTCTAATCTCACGAACGGGGCCGGAGCCCAAGCTAAGGTAGTGTAACGCAACCAGAATGTCGCACCGTAATTCTCGCTTGGATATAGCACAACACGGAAACGTAAGTTGTCGATGTCGGCACAAGAAGCACCAAAGATCGCGACAATTCACTGTCACTGCCCACCTACGGCCTCGACAGTTGCCTCCTGCGGACGCTGCAGGTTGCCACAGCAAAGTTATTTAGTACACACGTCCTGTCATGTGATTTTGCGAACGCATTGCATTATTCTGCCCGAATGTAGAAATTGATTACACACCTGTTGCGTGGATGCCCCGCTTCTTCTCGGAGTCTGTTTTCTTCCACTTGGATTTACCGTTGTCCCAACACTCGTGGGCGGACATGCGGCTGGCGGTTATACTTGGTGCAGACTCTTCTACGCGTCAATTTTAGCTTCTTTCGGGGAGTTGCTAGTAGTAGGACGAAGAAGCTCCCCTCTTTCGTGGAACCACTCGCCCCTTCTTGTCACCTTCGTTGAACGACATCGTTGTAGGGCACAGGGCAAGGCACTCTAGTAGGACTCTGAAGAAAGAGGAAGGGTGAAGATGCTCGTTCTAGGCGGTGACAGCGATGCAGATAAGCGGTGAAACGGCGAAGAACGGGCGAGACGCAGAGACGAACGACGGCACCGAGCAACAGCTGCCTCTACGACGCAGAAGCTGGAGAGCGGCCGCCACCGTTGCCAGACTGGAGAACGCTTGTGGCTGTTTGTCCGAAAACCGGCTACAACGCATAAAACATGCGCGCTGCGAAGCAGAAATCTTGCAGACTCCCAATTCAATGTTATTAAAATGTGTCCCGTCAAATAAAGTGAACTAATATGTTCATAATTCCCACCACAATAATGTTTTCAACTTCGTTTTTTACTACAACCTCGTAACCAGACGCCTTTCACGTCTCCTCGAGTTTCCTCGAGTGGAGGAAGTGTTCTCGAGGAGCTCCTCAGCCGAGGAAACGCCGAGGCGCGTCTGTGAAGCCCGATGGCTCCTCGAGTGGAGGCGAGCTGCTTTCCTCCACTCCACTGAGTCGAGGTGGAGTGTCGAGTCGAGGCCCGTTTATGAATACGGCCGTTAAGCACTTCTTATGAGTTGAGAATGCGAAAGCACGCACGCCGCTCTTCGCTCCCTTTTTTAGTCTGCGGCGTACAACGCGCTGACCTTGGGCGTGGAACGGTGGAGCCGCTGCCTCGCGGACACGCAGCGCCATCGGGTGAGCGATCGTTCAAACTGTCGTGTGCCTTGCGGCACGAGGAAGGAACAGACAGCAACGTAGTTCCCAGCAGAACGAACCCCTTGGTTTATTCCATGCGCCGTATATATTGCCACGTGCTGTACAACCGATAAGAGGTGAGCGAACGCGATCACCTGTGATAACAAAAATCAGCAGAACCATCCAGCCGGGGAATGATTATCTACGTTAATGCGAATAGCATCAAACGGTGCGGAGTTATGCGCGTTCGTCAGGTGGCCGGCACACTGTAGATACGCCAGCCCACTCTTGAGGCGATTCTAAATTTGTTGACACTTTCACAGCCCTGCGCACGATCTCCGCAGCCCAGCGCGTGCGTTTGTGCCACGCAGGAAGGCGAGCAAAGCACGCGCCATACGCACAAGCACTCAAAATGGTACCGACCAGACTTTCTGGCGTCTCGGCTAGTCTCAACCAGCCGGTACTCGCAAACGGTTGTTTATATCTTTACCATAGGGCGCGCTGTGCAGCGCTGTCACAACTACCGGTGCGCGCGCGTTCCATGCACGAGGGCTCATTCCGCTCTCGTGCTAAGCCTCACGAGAGCGGAATGAGCCCTCGTGCATGGAACGCGCGCGATGGTAAAGATATAAACAAGTTTTTAGAGTGCTTGAATGACTGCCTTCATATAGATAGATACACGGTTCTCGACACATTAGTTGTGCTAGGTTTATATAGCCTGTGGAAGACACGGAGAAAGTAGATACGGACGGAGGGGGTTGCCAAACCGTCTTGGGTGAACTTTAAGAACATTGCCACATTTGTTTGTCAGAGCATGCTTGCATGCTGCGAAGATAATGAAGAAAATGGAAGCAAGCCATAGGCGGCATCAGTCGTTCACCTGACGTCATATGAGTCTGTGTCACAAGACCAGAATTTTATCACTTTAGGGCCCTCTTGCCAACTCCTGTAGAGCAAAAATGTAGTGTTGTATATCCCTTGTTTTCCAATTATTTCCGAGCTTTTCAATATTTCCAGTAACACTCTCCTTGTATAAGTTGATAACCGTTCAATTCTTTTGGTTACTTTGACGCTTTGTACATAATGTAAATTGTATATAGTGTTCTCGTGTATATACCCATGTAAATAAACATTTTTGATAAAAAAAAACTGCCTTCATAGCTCTGTGGTTAGCGCGTCTGCCTGCTGATCAAAGGGTCAACGGTTCGAATCCCGCCGGCGCCGGTCTTTTTTATTTATTTATCGACCCGCGGCGTAAGAGGTTAGATAGCCAGATAGATATATAGATAGATAGATAGATAGATACATAGACGAAAAGTGCGTGAAGTATCCAAAGAATGCTATTCGCATTAAAAACAGTGTGATAACACAGTCAGGATGACACCACACAAACTGACGCGTAGCGGCCAGCGGGAGCCTCGTCGACGCGTGCCAGCCAATGGGACCGAAGTGTAAAAGGTGCCGTTGGCTAGCTTTGCGCGTGGTTTCGTTAAGGTGCCGTTTTGCATGGTTCCAAAGCTGATGACGTCGGCTCGCTCCATAAGACGATTAATGCTTTGGCATTAAAACATAAGCTCTTCGTACGGGTTGTGAATGCGAAAGCATGAATGTCGTTCTTCGCATCGCGGTCGCATTTGATCCTCTCGGCGCCTCGGCCGTTTCTGCTCCTCTCGGCGGGAACCGCAGCGCCATGGAGTGTGGGGTGGCGTTCCTTGGAACTATGCCACGCGCCAGCCAATGATAGCTTATCCATCAATTCGCTGCTACAGACTACAGGCTTCGCTCCATTAGATAGAGAAATGTAGATGCCGTTTGGCTCAGCTTCAAGAGCTGATAACGCCGGTTCGCTCCATGGGGCAGTTATGCACGTGAGGAATCTTGTCCAACGCACGGGTAGCACAGGCAGAAGAATGCGGCTTTAAGAAGTGTTGTGGCCGCACGAATACAGCTTTTCCCAAAAGGAATTTCTGTACCTACCTCCCTAGGTCCTGGCACTTTTGGCATGCTTCCTTATTTGTAAAGTTGCAAGGTCGTGCCTCTGCACTGTTTTCATTGAAGTGCCTACTATACGTGCGCACGCTTAGAGTTACGATGTCATTTCTGTCTTGCTTCACTACGACTTATCCAAAGTTATCGCAAGAAGCCGAAGCCATTAAGAGGCTCAGTGTACAGACGTAACGATAAGGTTTTATTTTTAACTTTGGTAATGCTTGAGACCTGGGCCAATCACGCGGCATTCTCGAAAAAAAAGAAAAAAAAAAAGATGGCAATTAAGGCGCTTTTCTCAAATCCGTCAGAACGGTTTGCGGAATGTTGAAATCGAGCAGCCTTATGAAAAAGCAGTGAGCTCTGTGAGAAGACACGCACAAATGCACCGTGATTATTAGTCATTTACTTTAATAGATAAATAGAGAAAGTGGTGGACGGAGGCCTGTCATTGAAGGAAAATTAACCGAAGAGCACCTATAAGTCAGGTGCTCTTCGGTGGCCTTTGTTATAAGCCAATTTTAAGGAGAACAACCGCAGAATATAGTGAAATCTTTTAAACAAACAAAAATCGTTTTAAAGCAGCCGAAAGTGACTAAAATACGTAACTTCCTCCCGCCAAAACAAAAAAAAACAAAAAACACGTTTATTGTTATAAGCGCGGGCACGCGTGCCTGTAAGGACAGGCCTAGTGCCACTAAATAAGCTACGCTTCAGAGTAATGACACTTGGCCATATTGTGGCTTAAAATCATGGTTGCCAGTTATCTGAAGCTTTATCTGAAATCACAGGAAACGTTTTTCCGCCCTACACAAATGATTAAACAGTTCGCTACAGACAGAATCAATATTCCATAAGTTTCCTAACACCTAATCTAATGGGGAGTAGCATGCACCTTTGAATCATGACGATCGGCAGCTGCGTCTGCTCGACACAAGCCCCAAAATGGCGGCGCCCACAACAATGTCGGGGAACAGAGTGCCGATACTCTAAGCACAGCTCATTTAGTGGCTCTAGACAGGCCTTTTTAATCCTAAATAGTGTTTCGTGACTTCGGAATTGATTTTTCTTTGAATTCAGAAAGACGACGACGACGACGAGCTCTGGAGAGGCTATTCTTTCAATGCTCTCGCAAGATTTTCCGGATTCTTCGCTTATACCATATTGTTGTCAACATTGGGGTTATTTTTTAACGCTACTAGTCATTTAAGTGTCATTACCTCTGTTGGCCAGCGCTTTGTCTCGTTGTCTTTGAAGCGGCTATGGAACTAAATAAAGTCACATAATTACGATATAAAGTAAAGATGATGAATTTGTTCTCTGTCAACATAAAAGATGTTCGCAATAAAACATAACAATAACAAAATAGAAAAAGTTTCAGAACAATTTGAGTTTTTCTTTTCAAATGAAGGTGAGCAATTATGTAGTGTCGCTACGAGTACTGAGGTATTTGACGATCAGAAATATAAAAAGATAATTGATACAACCACTCTAATTTCCGTTTGTTTGTTGTTGTTCTTTTTCATTCGCATTAACGTGTTACTTTTTTATATTACATGTTTTCCCGGAGTTCAACAACTATGCCCTGTTTCATCATAAGTAAAAGCGCAATCAAAGATACAAAGACAAAGAAAAAATACGCAAACACACACACACACACACACACACACACACACACACACACTAAAGACGCAATTTCACAGCGTGTTCAACTACATTTGGTTTAGTCGATGACCGCATAAACACAAAAAAGAACGAACTGCATTACCATGCAAACTTGGCCCTGCTTGATTGGCATCATCGGCCCGTAGTGTTGGCTGCGCCCTGATCTAAGAAAAAGCCAAGTCAAAAATCAGAGCGCCGGGTGGACCTAGTGCCACTAAATAAGCTACACTTCATAGCAACGACGCGTACCCATCCTGGGGCTTAAAATCATGGTTGCCAGTTATCTGAAGCTTTATCTTAAATTACAGAGAACGCTTTTCCATCCCCCACAAATGTTTAAGCAGAACGCGACAGAGCAAAGCAATATTGCATGAACTTCCTAACACCGAATCTAATGCTGAGGAATCACACTTTTTAATCGTGACAATCGGCTGTTGCGTCTGCTCTGCACAAGCATCAAGATGGCAGCGCCCACAACACCGAGGAACAGAGTGCAGATACTTTAAGCGTAGGTTATTTAGTGGCTCTAGTTGAAACCAACGAAGGGCGTCCGGCCCGCCCCAGCAGAAAAAACAGCGTGTTAATTTCTTGACCAAGTGGAGACCTTTTGTCGTGTAACCGAACTCTCGATTGCAGGGTGACTTCTCAGTAATAGGCCTCCGTCAGATTCCGGGCATCTCGGATGGAATTAAAACCCGCCAAATGGGGGCACGTAGGCCAGCGTTGTGCCTCAAAGACACCGATAATGTTTTATATAATAATTCCGGTTAAAAGCCACCGAGAGGCTATGTAGCAAAATATAGTCGCATCATTCCAACAACCCATAGTGTGATTTCAAAAATAAATTTTGCAACTGATAAAAAAAGTAAATTTTTAAACAACGTGGAATTTCCACCGCCGGAATCTCTTTCGCGGCCTCAATTCCATTTGGACCTACCAATGCACAGTGAAACGCGCGCAAAAGTAGTTGTAGTCCACTCGCGGCCTCGCGCTTGTTTTTACACTTTTAGCTCGCTTACTGCGGGCATCCAGGCATCTGACACCCACACATCTGATGTCATTTCTGTCAGTCATGTGGTGTTCCAAACGGCACATGACGACATGCAAATCGAGTTATTCTTGACCATGTGTCGCCAATTGTATTTGATATTAGAAAACTGCAAATTGCAATAACTGAATGGGAAAAGTTAGTGATTGAATACTGAACTTCATGTGAAATTTATCGATATGCAGTTTCTGAATAATGTAATATCAAGAGATGCTTCGTAATTGAATGTCTCGTTATTTTCGTTAGTTGACGTGGTTCCGTGCTTATAGCACGATGAAATAACACTATTTTCAACTTCATTTCCTTTTTAAAACTGTACGTTTTCTGTACCGTTCATTGCTTGCTTTTTTTATTTACCATATCCACCAGACCGTTTACGTAAATTATCGTGGTCATTACGACGTTATAAGTCGAGAAAAACATTATTCAATACCAGACACTACGGTCTATTAAAAGCTAAAAAATAAACTAACATCTAAGAATAAACGTTATATCGAGACATTAAAGTATAGCTAAAGAATAGTTACTTAATTTGTCATCAACTTTATGGCTGTAAAATAGGTGGAAAAAAGTTATAAACCGTTAAAGGGAACCAAAACGGCATTCACGGTGGGGTTGCACCTTAATCTGAGACTGCAACCAAAGCTACAAAGGCGCGATAACCCGTGATCCTAGCTTTGAGACGTGTATTTCTAGCGCGAATGCTTGCTTCGTGGAATAACTTTTAAAGCAGCGATCTCGTGCTCTTGTGCCATTCGTATTGGCTGCAGTCTCAGCTTAAAGTGGTGGTACAACGATATTTATCTGGAATGCTTTTCACTTCACACGAGTTTACTGGCACTAGTGAGCCCCAAGTATACTCCACGCAACGCCACAAACCAAGGAACTCCTTTGCTGCAGTTTAATTTGAAGAACAAAAGCGAGTATTTTCTTTCAGTTTCTCCTTCGGAAAACTGGATGACGTGGCTGTGTGGTCGCAGTATCCACAGTGACAATATTTGAATGCGGCTCATATATTGAACCCGAGCATTAGGTGAGCACCCAATTTGGGCTCGTGATTATCGATAGCTCGACAAGCATTCGCGTAGTGGCCTCTGTCCAATAGTGGTAATGATGACAATATCCGATGCCTAACGATGTCTGGAACTCAGCGCGTGTGCCCAGTGCTTTGCCAACCTCAGCACGCGGTTATGATCAATATTCGCAGCAAATAATCAGTTCCAGATCAAGTGGCCGCTTGGTCTGGTTGCAAGTTGAGGAGGTAAACGTTGCTCGTTTTTTTTTTTTTCGTTTTTGCGATTTTTTTTTTTTTGTGTGGTGAAAAATGAACGAGTGTTTCATTGGTCATAAACGTCAGGGATTCGTTCTAAGCGGTATTCGAAGAAGTACGAAAATTGTTGCACAGCCCCTTTTGAGGGTAAACGGAGTATGTACTTCATTCTCCCTTAAGCTAAGACTAGACGCTCCGCCTTCAGGGCGAGCTTTCTTCACTTACTAACACAAGTATGAACGCGCAGGCAAGCGCTACCAAAGCAATACGGAAGCCAGCGAGCTCGCGCTGAAGGCGGAGCTCCTAGTCTCAGCTTAAAGGGGCACTGACACCCCAAAGGTCGTATTTTTTTTTATTGTCTAAAACGACGCAAGTTGTAGTCATAAACACGCAAAAAAAACCGCACCGCGAAAAAAAATTTCCCCGCGCGCGCGCGCGCCACTTTTATTTTTGGCGTTTAAATCTCCCGCCGCTACCTCCCTTGCTTCTTATGATCGATGACGTCAAAAATCAGGAAATTTAGAAGCTTTGTAGGCGACATTTCTATAACATTTAATAATGGCAATCGTAAAACATGTTTTTTAACGCAATTGCGAACGCACTACGGCCCTTCTTTTTGAAATACCAAAAATCAGAGTTTGATGAGATGTCCCTTCCTAGATTTGTGTCCTCTCTTTGGCGGCGCTCGAGCAGACCGGCGTGTCGGCGAAGAAACCGGTTTTTTCCCGCGCCGGCTCCCTTCTATCCCGCCAGCTCGCCTCCTCCTCGCATCGGGTCAGCGGAGGTCCGAGAGAAAGTCGAGTCGCAGGAGACCGCAAAATT
Organism: Ixodes ricinus; assembly: GCA_037355805.1. NCBI lineage: Eukaryota > Metazoa > Arthropoda > Arachnida > Ixodida > Ixodidae > Ixodes > Ixodes ricinus. The sequence continues at coordinate 13,665 of JAZHYW010002516.1, forward strand.
TGACTGACTGCACTGCCGGGGACCGCGCGGGAACTTCAAATTCAGCATTTGGAAATTGTTTTTTTTAATTAACAAATACTGAATTCCCAAGTTTCGAATTTCGAGGGTAATGTCCCGGCACCGCTTTCAATCGTTGCGGATAATAAAAAAAAAAACATGATTTTGATGTGTCAGTGCCCCTTTAAGGGCGAGACGGTGTATAGCAACATCGAAGCCATGCTGTTTGTTAGGAGACTCCAGCACCCATCACGAACTCAGGGCGAAGTTGAAAAACACTCGCAGGGAACGCGAACTCGTCGGCATTGCCAGTAAGTTCTACCTGGTAAGCAGTATAGGGGTATGAAAAGCAAATGTATCGACCTCATACTAAGTTTCTTCAAATTCATTAAGGCCCAAAGATATTATTTCCCAAGTTTTGCGGCCAAATATTGCGTCTGGATATTACAACCCCCGTTTAATATTAATATGTCTAGAGATTCTAAAAAGACCATACGACATTGTGTGGGAACAAGGAGCAACAAAACGTCATCATAAGTTATATATAAAGTGGAAGAGATTTTCAACCTTATTTAATGTTCAAGGAATAAATTGAAAATTATAAAAACAAATAATCATTTATTGACACTCCCATATTATTTACACGATTCTGCGTCACGTGATTGCGATTCGGTTTCGGTTTCAAATACACCCGGATGTTCTGCCGCTTGGTAACTATAGCAACGATGCCTGCGGTGGCTGTGTTGGCTCGTCGGTTGCTTGTCGTTTCTTGGCTCCTCATCCTCTGCGGAAGGTTGAGATTGTGGTTCGTGTTTATCGTCGTTCGCGTGTCAGCGCTCGCCATGCCAACCGCGTGTGTTGTAAGAAACTGCTGCAAGACGTAGAGTAGCCCAGACGACATACTGTTTCACAACCCGCCGCGCGAGCCACACCGTAGGGTCCTGTGGCTTCGAGCCATTGTCTCGATGGTCCGAACGACATCGGCGCACGCGTGGGGCACGTCTGTTCCTACCACTTTCTTCCGGGAGACTAAAAGATGTGATATATGCAACTGGCAAGGAAAACACATTGAGCATTTGTTATGCGAATACATTAAATAACAAACTCAACGAGAATACATAAAAAGACGCTTCAACAGCTGGACCAAGGGCCATTTACTATGGCAAATATCCTGGGGCCATGGAACAATTGGTGGTATCAACGTATCGTATTTAAAGCGCTCCGAAAGTATGTCGAGGATACAGGCCTTCAAGATCAACTTCCAAGAACTTACATGTGTGAGTTTGTGTGTGTGATGTGCTTGCGTGTGCGTGACTTTACACTTATACTAAACGTCTGTATTCCCTTCTACCCTTCCCTATGGAGTGGCCAGCCAGAGAACAAACTACGGCTTACCTCTTCATGTTTTCGTGAAAAATCTCTCTCTCTCTCTCTCCCTCTCTTTATAACCTTTCTTTCTTTTTTCTTTCTTTATATTTCTTTTTTTTTTTGGGGGGGGGGGGCGGGTGTTTTTTTATAGATGCTACGTTTTTTGTTTTTTTCGGTTACGGATGAAAAAAGCACGTTTATAGAAGATTGCACTAAAAAATAAAAAATAATAAAAAACTTGTGGGGTTTTTTTATTTTTTTTAACCTCCACATTTAAAACGTTTCGATACTATAAGAGAAAGAAACAAGACAACAGATCTGGCCCTCGAAAAAGAGAAGCAACCCGCGGACAGTTGCAGTTGAGTGTGGGCCATGTTTCGGAGCAACACAAAATAAAGCTGTAGGTCACGATTTCCTTCCGTGAATCTTGAAAATTTTCTTTTTAAATGATAGCTTTCATTCGACCTCCCCCCCCCCCCCCCGGGTTTTGGTAAAACCGACTAGGAGTTTACTTTTCGGAGTCTACAGGTTTACCGGTATACAACAAAACTAGAAATCCAATTATCAACTTCAAGCTCTATTTTTTTTTTAATTGGCAGAGGGGAGGCTGAGAAATAATAAAGTTGAATGTCGCTTGACAAGCGTCTGTCTCCCGTTTAGCAGCAAAGAAACAATAATATAATTAAGTTAATGCAAGGGTGCAAGGGTGCTGGTTAAGAACTGAGATTTTTAACCCTGGACAGGGCTGAACGTTTTGATGATTTCTGTTGCCCTTTCCTTCTGTTTTCTCACTCTCTAGGGCTAAAATATAGACATACTGTGCGCAATAATCGTATCAACTTATCATCTTGAAATGTATCCTTGAAATGTACACGTTTTGGCTGCCTTAGAGCCAGCGGCGTAGACTTTCCATTCACCCGGGGGGGGGGGGGGGAGGTGCTGCGCGTTATTTTTTTGCCAGAACTGGAGATTGAAGCTAACGAAAGCACGCTGGGATTCCATTTCCCATGTATTTTGTCAATAAAGGCAACGTGCGCGTTATTTTGTTTACATGCCGCTACTAGAAACTCGTTACATGGCACGTAAACAGCGTCTCGGTAAGGATCATGGCCCGGGCCCGTGGGGGCTCTGCCCCCGGGATCTCATCAGGGGGGCACGAGCCCCGATGCCCCCCGAAGTCTACGCCTATGCTTAGAGCAATTTTTTTACTTATCTCTTTGTTCATCTTTAATGTAGACAAGATGTTAACTCTTTTGTACGCCCATGACGAAAATGGATAACATTTCTCTCGTTTATCGTTCTTATTATGTTAGGCATAACCCAAGGATTATGAGGTTTACGAGGAACATTCTGAAATTTGTATCAGAAGCAATATTCATGACAGGATCCTACGTTATTCACCGAAACAATTAAACGCTTCGTTAGCAGATGCACTAAAACGTTTTCCCGACACTCCATTTTTCATAATTTCGCTGTTGCTTAAGAAATCAAGGTCTTTATTTCTGATGTTCCAAGAGATAAATATGATAATGACATGTTTCTTATTGAGGCATAGGTTTAAAAGCGTGTATGTTGGAAGGTTATCATTAATAGTTTCTCCAACCACGGAAGCAGTTCTCTCCGACTAAAACGAAGTGTTAAAATAAATCCAGCAATGCCTCGTGAAGAGCTGTTATACGAGTAGTTTGCAAAACTACGTTTACATGAGAAAACAAAACATTCTAGTTTAGGTTGAGCGGAAGCAAGCATGTCTAGAATACTAAAATAACCAACAACAACAAAACGTTCAGCCTTTCCACAGTCGTGAAGAAGGAAGACCAGCGGAGCTGTACGCGATACACTGTGTGCTTCTTCTTCGTCGTCGTCTGTTTTTCGCGCTGTTTCCTACGATGAATTCCCACCAACGCGCCCAACTATCCATTCTTCTATTATAGCTGGAAAGGTTGCCGCCATCTACGAGCGACGGTGGAAACCATACTGGTTGTGTGCTTGCCGCCGTCGCTTATAGATGGCGGTAGCTGTCCAGGTAGGTTTATGTCGACATACACGGACACGATCCTGGGGAACCTAGCCCTTAACAGCTCCGCTGTAAAAAAAAGAACCCATATTCAGAAATACACCTAAAATCAGACATCTACGTATCGCGTTACTAGTAGCGAGTTACTTCTACCTAGTTACTTTTTTTGGTAACGAGTAACGTATCTATACTTCGTTTCACCTTCCGTCCAGACGCAGCGGATGCTACGAGGGAACGGGACCAATCAAGCAGCGTCAAAAGTGCAAGTCACTAAGCTTGTTCTGTTTATGATTGGTTCAGCGATGATAGAACATGCACAGAAACATTACGAACACCATGATGGTGCCCTTCTGACGCTCTGTGATTCGTCATATAATCTCGTAGCATCGGCTGCGTCTGGACGGACGGAAGGTGAAACGAAGTATAGTTACTTTTTAGAAAAATACCGAACAATGTATTTAGTGACTTTTAAGGCCGAGTAACGAGTAACGGTATCTCGTTACTTTTGAAAAGTTACGCGTACAACGACGCTTAAACAGACTCGTTTTAATTCTAACCTGAGTACGCGTCTATTGCGACGAAGGCAGATGGGCGACCCGAAAACCACGAAACAGTATGACAGTACAGTCACGTTTATCGCTGAACATGGCAGTCGGGCTCTACAGCGGGGAATGCCCTTCACCCACAAACCCAACGAACACAATAAGGTTCGTTGGTTGAACCTTCTTGAATCGCGTACAAATCGAATGTAAATCCGACGGTTGCTAAACACGGGAGGGCAGATAACCCATTGCCAACTTGGAACTTTTGAAGCAGAGAAAACAAAAGATAGAGGCGAATCCTAGATTCATTGGCTGTTCCCGAAGCACAACACTTTCGAACACTTCGTTAGAATTACTCCATCGAGCGCGTCAGTAGAACGATTTTTCAGCGCCGCCGGTGATGTTTTCTTCAGGAAGCAAGGAAACTTAACTGACGAAAACTTCGAGAGGCAGCTACTGCTTAAGTGCAACGACTACTTAAAAGGAAACAATGAACCACGAAACAAAAGCAGTTGTTTATTTGGTCGTCAAAGTAACGAGAAAAAAAATCGTTACTTTATAGGTAAAGTACCGTTTTTTTATCTTTTTGAGAATCGGTAACGAGTAACGCGTATATAGTTACTTTTCGAGCGGGTAACGAGTAATGCTATTTACTAACATTTTTGGAGGTAACGTGTACATGTCTGCCTAAAATACATATTGAGGATCTCAAAGTTTAGGAGTCTAGAATGGTTTCAAAGTTGCGAGAAAAAACACTGCCTCGAAAAAAAATTTGAAGTGTTTTAGAACAGGAGGCCCCAAAGCTTTGGGTCCCCTCAAAGCAACGTGGGACGTAGCACTAAGCATGCGCAGTGCGAAGCCCCAAAAACTGTTTGAGGACCGAAATCGTCCTTTATTCTAAAACTCCCTATTTTGTTGCGTGTATGATTATCCCTGCAGCGGGAAATTAGTGAGCCCACGGGCGTCCGGTGTTTTCTCTGTAGATGAGAAATTTAGCTAGTATGGTACCACTGCTAGCCTGGAATCATCACGCAGTATAGTGATACAGCACCGCACGCCGGTACGACGCTCATCCAGATCATCGAAACGGATAGAGCTAGGGACTGAGGCCAAGATCCCTGGGTTCCGCAGCGGGAGCTTTTGCTACACGCGCTCCGAGCTGCGTTGCCCTAACGCACTCGGCCACCGATCCCCATTTTTTCTCCTTTCGTCCGACGAAAAGACGAGGAAAAAAAAAGATCTGTAAATGTAAAAAGCGAAAAGAACAGTGGGTCATCCATAAATTGGAACCGGGGCTGTCGCCCGGTGATAATTGGTCACGTAGACCACAGACTCCCCAAGGCCAGATGACTTCACGCGTGCACGAAACCGAAAGTAACGCCCTGTCGGGAATTCCGGAAGGGGAAAGAAGGGGCTATACAATTTATTGTCTCTTGTGTCACCCGAGCTAATGGGAACGAATAGAAGAGACGTTGACACTTTAAGCTTTCTGTTTCGCCGAAACCCAAAGAATCTTATTCAAACCAAAAAAAAAAGTAAAAAACAGGACGTGCTGTTTCAAGAAGCGTACGGAACGAATTAAGAGGTCGACGAGCGTTAAATTGTGCCGAGCCAGTCGCAGACGACGTGCCCGTGGCGTACGGATGTCGTCTGCTCGAATTTAAGCTGACGACGTGAGCTATCGGGCGTCTCTCGAATTTCGCGCTTAAATGACTAACGCAGTCTTCTTTCTTTTTTTTTTTTTTTTTGCTTTTCTAGCCTATTTTAGTAAAACAAAATATAACTTCGCCACGTGGCCAGAGCCTGTGGATCTTTGTCCCGTCGTAAAATGTTGTCACGCTCCGAGTGATGTGAGCAGCGTACTGACTCGTGACACTATCGGGGTCCTAGCTTGATTTAATTGGTAATATTTTCAGTAACAATGGAATTATTACTAGCAGGAATAATAATTCCTTTGGGCACTAAAAGTCAACCTATTTTTGATGATACGTAAAAGTCGGTTTCGACAAACAGGGATCGGGTGCATTACCGCAAAAATGCGACTAGATTGATGACTTTGTTCGTCAAGCACTGAAATCGAAAAAAAAAACAGATGGCATACTCTTTTTTCGATTTTCAGCAATAGTAATGTAACCCCGCCATATGGAACTTCATATGGCAAAACCGATTTGTTTTCTAAAAACAAAAAACGGCCTAATAGCACTAGCGTAACTGAAACAAGTAACTTTTTTATATAAATCATTACATGATTCGTAACGTAATTCGTCGTATATATATTTTATTTTATTTTAATTTTATTTTTTAGTAAAGGAATTGAGGCGATCCATGCAATAGCGCAAGTGTACAAATGTGTAACTTCCGATATTGAGTCCATGATCTGCTTTTCGTATGAATACAAACATCTATATTTCTGTCTATTGTTAGAATATTATTGAGGCTTTAGAATATTATATCAGCCAAACAAAGTGATACAAATGTACTAATTGAAACATATGTGAATGGAAAGCGCCGAATAAACAAGGACGAAGAAGACGGCGCTTTCCATTCAGTGATGAGTGAGTGAGTGAAAAGACGTTTATTGACACTGGTGAATGGAGGAGTCAACTTATTGGCAAGTTTAGAGATAGTTGGTTAGGCGGGACATTGGCGATTTACATGACTCCGGTACAGCTGTGGTCCCGCCGTGGGGGAACGACCCCCTTATATGTGCATGTCCAGCCCGGTCTCGCTCAGGTGTGATGTACCAACTAGCCCATTTATCTATTTTACTACTGAAACATCTGAGAAGAAAAATGTAAGAAAACGAACATGCTGATCTTTAACATCACCGCTAGTAACCCTACGATATGAGTCCCGTAGAGTATGTAGCTCGTCTGTTTGTTGCCGTTGCAGTTACAGCGAACGCAGTCGACGGACACAACACGACAGAGTTAGCACGAACAAGCAATCGCCGGTTGATTTTGTATTCGTATTCTTTTTTTCCTCTACTGTAAGGCGGCAACCGGAACTGCTAGTAAAGTGGAAGGTATAGGCTTTGCCTACCCACGGGATTAAATGTTGTGCTCTATACTTATTTGTACAAGTGAAATGTCAAGAACCGTCGATACCGTGTTTACGCCAACAAACCGTAACATTACCAGGCGCCAGTCCTTCCAACGCCGAGTGTAACATCCAGGGAGGTTAAGGCCACGGTCCCACTGAATGTGGCAGTTTAGGTACTTTTTGGTAGGTCATTACTCATCTCCTTTTAAGCACTGTTTTGTGGGATTGATGTCATTCGAAAGGCAATGCAATCCTCTTTCATTTGATATTATGTATGTATTGGTTTATACTGTTCATGCGCATTTGTAGCGTTGTGAATATGATGGCGCGGACCCTCACTTGCTCCGCTGGTTCATGTTTTACGAACGATTCATTAAAGATAACACGGTTCCAATAGAGCAGTTTTGTTAAGATGATGTCGGAGCAGAATGTAACGGTATACTTTTTTGGTATTTGCACTACTTTGTTTTTTACAGCTCTCCAAATATTGCCCTAAAATTGACATTTTTCAGCACAAATATACTTTTAATGGCAAGCGCTAGGGCAATGAAATTAGCTACAGATGTAGTGATTATATTTGGTAATATGCAGAAAAAAATTAATGTTGTGTAATATTTTTTTGTTTAGATATTCTATATCAAACGTAGCACTTTTTTGTGCTTCGAGTCATCGTAATTCAAATGCCGCTGAGTAAATAATTAAACCATGGTAAAATCGTTTAGAACATTTAGAACTACAATAGTTGCCCAAGAGGTGGACGGTGGCTTTTTTTATTTTCAAAGTCATAACGCTCCGGGAGCCCTTCAAACTTACCTGTTTTTGACGCACATCTTTTTTGGACATCAAACAGATTTATTGGCATCTAATAACATTTATTCTATGGAATAGATATACATTGCGATGTATTAGATTTTCCCAATGATCTTGCTTTGGTTTCTTGATAGTTGTAGAGCTTAGCTAATTTTAAAAACAATTAAAAACTGTTTGGGTGTTTTGTTGTGCTACCTGGCGGATGGCAGACAAAACTGCTGATTTCCAAGTTCAAACAATTTTCGAGGGCGGCGTTGGCGTCTGTATCATCATCAATCTCCGTGTCGTTTCACCTTCACATTTAGAAAATATATTTGAAGATTTACTATCGATAAATGAACGGTTTAAGTACTGGGTCAGGTTAATAAATCTAAGAGAAATAATTACACAAGCGTAGCGTGATATAAAGTGTTCATTATTCGATATAATTGAAATCAATAAACGATAAAGACGAAGAGGGAAAGAATACACCCGAGTTCACTTCATGCCTAGAGTCACTAAATGAGCTGCGTTTAAAGTATCGGCACTCCGTTCCCCAAAATTGTTTTGGGCGCCGCCATTTTGGGTCTTGCGCAGAGCAAACACAACTGCCGATCGTCATGATCCAAAAGTGCAACATCCTCTGCATTAGATGCGGTGCTAGGAAGCTGATACAATATTGCTAGGCTCTGTCGCGGGTTGTTTAAACATTCGTGGAGGACGGAAAAGCGTTTCCTGTGATTTTAGATAAAGCTTCGGATAACTGGCAACCATGATTGTAAGCCACAATATGGCCAAGTGTCGTTACTCTGAAGCATAGCTAATTTACTGGCACTAGCGGGAACAATGAGGAAGAGGCAGGTGTCAAAAGGTAGTGGCTTGTGGAATCCACAGGGCTCACGTCATGGACCCTCCAGGTATTACAAGCTTCTTGAACAAGGGCATGAATAGTGTCATTAAATAAGCTACGCTTCAGAGTAGCGACACTTGGCCATATTGTGGCTTAAAATCATGGTGTCCAGTTATTTGAAGCTGTATCTGAAATCACAAGAAACGCTTTTCCGTCCTCCACATTAAACAGTTTGCGACAAAGCAAAGCAATATTACATGAGCTTCCTAACACCGAATCTAATGCTGAGGAAGTCGCAATTTTGAATCATGACGATCGGCAGTTGCGCCTGCTCTACCGTTGGCTCTGCACAAGCACCAAAATGGCGGCGTCCACAACACTGTCGAAAAAGAGAGTGCCGATACTCTAAGCGCAGCTCATTTATTGGCCCTACTTCCCGCGAACCTCCTTTCCCCTGACTGAAACTGAAACTAAATATGAATAATACACCATTATTATAGCTTATTTAGTTTTAACCACCTACACATAATGAGAGGAGGAAGCGGCCGGGTAGGAGAAACGCGGGTTTTATGTGCGACTGTTTCTAATCAACGTTAGTTCTAACCGTCTCAAAAGAGAGAACGCGCGAGCTTGCGCTGGTTAAAAAAAGACGGTAAAAAAAAAGAGGTGACACGCTGTGTTCTTTGTGATTGTGCGTCTAATTGCAAATTGTTGTGTGTATGTTTATACAGCCGGAAGTTAGTCTGCCTTAGTGGGCGTCTGGTGTCTCAGGTGTACATGAGCAATTTAGCCAGTGCGGTACAACCGCAAACCTGGGGTCTTTAACGTGCACCACGCAGTAGTGATACACGACCATACGCCGGTATGATGCTCTTCCACATCGAAACGGGCAGGGGCGGGGTGGGTTCTGCAGCGCGAGCTTTCGCTCCACGTGTTCCGAGCTGGTGTGCGCTAGACATGCACTCGGCCACCGATCGCCCCCCCCCCCTTATATAAGTATTTGAAGATCGACGATGGACGTCGATCGTCTCGAGGTAATGTAACGTAATAACATTATATAATTAATAAACATATTGAAGGACTGAACGACTCAATTTTTCAATTCTTGAATTGTAATATGGCGGTAGCCTATTGTACTTACTGTTGATGAAGAGCAATATGAGGTGACGAAGTAATGATTAAATTATCAGGCTCTATAAGGACGACGATATTAGTGGGTGTCGAACCACAACGTACAGTGCCAGACTTGTTTCAAGTATCGTGTACCCAAAGACCTTTCTTCACCCGCAACAGAATATGGTAGAATCAATGAGGATGCTGCTTTACAACTGTACGTGGAACAGGAAAACTGCAATGTGCAGAAGTGCGGCTTATTCGTTAATATAAAGGACGGATTTCTAGCAGCATTCCCTGATTGACTACTTGGAACAAATGGCCTCATTGACGTAAATTGTCCCCGTTCCAAAAGATTCTTGAAGACTACTGAAACCGCAAAGGAGTATGAGGCGAAAAATAAGAAATAGGAGCCTGGTGTGAAAGGTCCAAATCACCACCATAGCCTCTACTACCAAATACAAGGGCAGTTACACAATACACAAAGAGAGTTTTGTGATTTCGTTATATTTACACTCAAGGGCATTGATATCCAACGTCTTCAGAGGGATGACACCTTCTTGTCAACCAACATAGAGCCTTTTTACTCAAGTTTTACATGGAAGGCCCGACTTCCGCTGAAATTCCTCACGTACACAAGTTGTCCGACCGAATAATCTGCCATTACTCCCGATCTGGGAGTCTCTCGATCTTCATTCATGGCCATAGTATCATATGAGATCGAGCGGTGTAGCTCTTCGTCCGCCGAACATATTGTTTCGGCGGGTGTTTTTACCGTGTAAAATGAAACCGTCGCGTGCTGCTGGAACAAGAACCTGGCGATTCTTCACTGAACTGCTTCTTCCGTAAGCTTCAATTAAGAGGGCTTTTTTCGTTTCGCACACCCACTGTTCTGCTTGCCCGTTAGTTGCAGGATGGTATGGTGCACTAATGTGATGCCTGATGCCATTTTTTTTTGGGGGGGGGGGGGGGCTTGTTTATTTTATTTGAAGCAAGATTTGGCGCGTTATCAGAGAAAAGTATTTTTGATAGGGCAAAAGTAGGGAAAAGAGAGCGTAGAACGTCTATGACGCGTTTTTACGTCGTGGCAGGCATCGTGTAAACTTCCAACCACTTAGAGTACGCATCGACCATGACTCCGCAGATGCGGATACGTTTCGCCACCCACAGAGTGAAGAGTGGATCGTTTTCAGTTACAGTTCATGATGGCGCTGGACTCGAGGAAGCCTTCGACTCTTTCCACAAAGTTAGCTGATGTGCCAGCACTTTTGTCGAAAGTGGTAAGTGTTCGAAACGTCGACAACGTCGGTAGCCACGTGCTGTGCTTGACCCTGGACGCTTACCATTCGCTGAGAAGAAACTTGCTTGTTCGTCTGCCACGATTCGTCCGATATCAGGTCATCACCGCTACTCCATCTCCCGACAAAACAGGTCGTCATTGTCCGCATGTCCATAGTTAGCAATCACGTGAACTTATAAATTCCCATACGCTCATAACTTGCCGTCGCTAAACGCCGTTCATTCATAGCGTGTTCATTGCAAATAAACGTCTTCCTATTTATTCTGATGGTTTTCATCATACTCCTCCGAAGCTGTACTTACAACATTATATCGGTACTTTCGAAAATATTGCAACGGCGTTTGTTTTCTGGGAACTATAATGTAACAACCTTTACAAAATCTTCCGGATCCCATGAAACACAATATTTCGTTATGTCACTTTTCGGTCGTCATTATAATGGTGAGGTAAGTACCGTAAATTGCGAAGCAGTTTACTTGACGTCCGCTTCCACTGATGTCTTGGAAGATTGAGTCTACTGAGCGTGCATCCCTGCAGAAGTTTTCATTGAAAGAGTATTGACACGTCAATCAACAATTGATTCCTTCTTGGTAAGATTTATTGCGAAAGCCCGTGACAACCGCTGAACCGCATCTCCCTATATCAG
>JAZHYW010002517.1:0-13471 GCA_037355805.1 Ixodes ricinus
TAAACTTTCAGTCCAGGGATGGGCATCGCCGTCGACAGTTTCCTTTTCACTTTGATTTGTACCTTCAAGCAACAGTTGTTGAATTTAATGTGCAGAAATATGTTCAAAGAGATGGAGTATGCATTTGATCTTCGGTGTCTGATGTTAGCAGAAATCTATCTCAACACCTTAGATAGTTGCGTAGGTGAAACACTTAAAGAAAATAAATTGAAGGTTGCATTGTTAAAAGGTACGTGGATGATATTTTTATCGCGCTTTTCGAGAGAGTGATGCTCAGGGTTTAGAATTGATTATAAAAAGCAGCAGCTCCGGAGCTGGGTTTACAACTGAAAAACTGAAAATGAGATCCTGCAGTTTCTAGATTTACGCGTACATGTCGAACAAGGTCTTTGTTGGGAATACGGGAAAAAGCCGGAAAACCTGTGTTAAGTAGAGTTGCCACACAAGTCGGTTAGCTAGGTAGTTAAGTCCTTTAGTAACAACGCGTTGGGTAAATCATGTGCCTATTTTATGAGTAGTGCTGTGAAAGAACAGTGGAGGAGGCTAGAATCTGCAGGATATGAAGAAGAATTCATAAAAAGACAATTAGAACTGAGATTTAACAACGAACCACGGGAAAAAGCAAGAAGCAAGAAAGAAGATAGCTGTAATCCCGTATTACCGCGGGATTTTCCACAACCTAAAGGCTCTCGCAAAAAGTTCGGCGTGGACGTAGTGTTCTCTGCAGATTCTAAATGAGCAGTTTGACGCCCTTCCTGTCAGGCCACAAGGCTGTCAGAAGGCCCACCGGGGAACCTTCAGTTCCTTGCAAGGAGAGAGAAGTGCGAGGACACCGTTGACATGTGGATTTAGGTACGTGGGACAAACCTCAAGATGCCTCAATGACAGGTTACCAGGAACACAAGAGGAATGTACGTGCATGCATGCGGCGGACTAGCGAAAAGAAGCAAAACACATAGAGGAATGCAATAATTGTAAAGCGTATCGGGTCAGAGACAGAGGTTTCAGATAATGAGCGAAATGACATTAAGAGGGTCATTAAAGAAACAATAAGAATGTTCTATTGGAAACTGCATAAGCAAAGCGTCAATGGAACTTTGGACGGAACTCCAAAGGTTTCTCAGACTTTGAACGGACGGAAATGGTTCACAAAAAATGGGGAAAGACAATGTTTTTTTTGTTTTTTTTGAGGGGGGTTTACCTGTGTGTGTGTTTAGAGGCCACCTGGTTCGTGTGTTTTTTGGGTGTGTGCGCTTTGACGCGATCAGCTAGGTTTATTCAAATTTATCTATCTCAAGGTCACTGCGATGTTCCGCAGTGTCCCTATTAAAGCTATAGTCCTCGTATACGTGTATGTATTTGTCTCTTGAGGCCACCTCTGTGTGTGTTCTAGAGGCCACCTGTCTGTGTTTTTTTTGGTTCCGGTGTCGAGGTGTGTCGCGTTTCGTGGGACCGGTTCATCCGGTTCGACACGTCTGCTACAAAGGTCAGCTGTCTGGTGTGCGCGAGCTGGCAAAACTACAGCCGTTCCCGCGGGTCTGATGTGCAACAAGGCTGGTTGGGAAATGAAGCGAGGCTGTTTTAATAGCCGAGTTTACGAGGACGTTCTCTGTGTCTGTTCCTTCTACTGCAAAGTTCTTCCGATTTCATCCACGCAGTCTCAGTGTAATACAACATGATTAGCTACCACTCAGCTCGCCTGCACTCTCACCGTCTTTTCACTAGTAGAAGCCAGGGACGCGTAGAACATTCGGACCTAGAACAAACAACAATGTTCTCGAATCCACCAGAGCCTTACGTTAGAGTCAACAAAAATGCGTCCCCGCGGCCAGGAATCGAACCCTGACTTTCTGCGTGGAATGCATGCGCGATAACCGTGAGGCCACGAGCGTGCTTCCTGCTTGGTCAGCTGCGCTCGCGGCAATATTATTTTTGGTACCGGTTTAAAGCCTGAATGACGTTTTGAGTGAGATGGCAGGAAATATCAATCGATACTTTTAATCAGCTCTGTTTGGCCTAGGGACACCGCGCATACGCATGAAGCCTTTCTTTAATTGGAGCAAATGCTCATGACCGAATCTCCATGTTTGCTGCGTTACTCCACCGTCCTGGCGTACATGAGTTTGTGTATATTATCGTAAATTGTTTTACTCGCATGTTCATATTAAGCAAGATGTTCCATCACTGTGTGAGGTGATAGGAACGAGGCGTCAGTTGTAATTGTATTAAAAGATGCATAATTTGCACACACAAAAAAACACAAAAATCTTTGAATTCGATAAGATAAGGGCTGTGTTATTAATTGTACTTCTCCATGCTTTTAGCTGTAGTAGTAGTAGAAGTACAAGTTGTAGCTCTTTCAGTAGTAATGTTGCGATAGTAGCTGTTGCAGTAGCGGTTGTTGCAATAGGTATTGTTAAAGTAGTAGTTGTTGAAGTAGTAGTGGTTACAGTAGTTGCTGCGGTAGGTACAGTAACTGCCCTGCTTTTGCTCACAGACAAATGTTGAATGCGCATGTCGTACAAGCAACTTTTTTGATGTCACATAGTTAGATTGTAACTATCTAACATCCGTGACATCCCCGACATTCTACGACGACAAGGATTATGGCAGCATTGACGCTTGATGGGGCGTTTAAGGTCGTACCAAAAATCGCAATCCCCCGCCTACTCGTATTTCGCGCTTTTGTAGGAGTCCGCATCCTTTCCCCCTAGCTGGAGCAGCCAAGTGAATTTACACCAGGCCGGTGCTACGTGAGGAATTTCTGCACAACGATCGGCTGCTGATGGTAAATATAAGCATCCGCCGAGCCTTCAACGAACACTGCAGAATTTTTCAGAGAACGGCTGCGTACTGCTAGCCGCCACGTGGGTGCCTGGCCTTAATTGTACACGGACGAAATGGCGCGGGGGTCCCCCGAACAATCCAGAAGATGGGGCCGAAAACGATGAAAAACAAACAAAAGTTTTCGCTAGCAGACGCAGTCATAAAACGTGTGCGTCGTCTAACTGGCTTATCACTCGACTCCTTGGCTCCTCGAACGCTGGCTGCAATGCTGTTCGAATCTGCCTGTCAAGAACACGCTTGTTGTACAATCACGAACAGAAAGAAACGCATGATTTCGCCACACTCACTGTGTGTGATTGGTTTAGCCGCTGATAGCAAACCCACAAAGACGACGAGAGCTGTGACGTTGCACTTTTATAACTTCTTGATTGACACATAGTATCTTTGCGTCAGGGGCGGATCCAGAACTCCGTTTTTTTTTTTGGGGGGGGGGGCGGAAAATTTTTAAGGATACTATTCTCCCATTCTTTCTTGTGCACCGGCGGGTCCACCCCTGTCAAATTGCCCTCCAAGAAGGGGGAAAGGGGGGTCGACTTCGTTTGGGGGGGGGCGCCCCCGTCGCCCCCCCCCTTGGATCCGCCACTGCTTTGCGTTGGCTTCAACTGGACTTAATATCAAACAGGGTACAGTTAACTATATTCTTCACTGAAGCTTGGGGTATTTTTTTGTTCTGTTTTGGTTCTAGGACACCTCTCAATCTAAAGATTTCGATTTTCCTGATTTGTGACAAAAACTGTCTCCAAATATAACTTTCAATGTTTATCATACCTAAAAAACAAAAAAAAACAAAAAGCTGGAAAAAACGAATTCTACTTTAACATAATCTAAGAAGATGCTAGGGTGCAATCTCATGCCACGTGCTTCTCGGTGAACCCTTATTGCGGCGCGCGGTGCAGGGAATTGCGGGCCGTTCCGACATACGAGCATTTCACTGTGAACTCAAAACACAAGTAAAACAGAATGAAAAGAACAAAGCCGATACGTTCCCTGCTTTAGGATCACTCTGCATGCGTTGCATTTTCAAATTCCAAAACGTCGAGCAACCGTGAGCCACTCCTATGCGCAGGTTCTCCTTTGGGTGACGTACATTGGAATGCCGTAATACGACGGAAAATAAAAATGATGGGGCGTTGCACATTGAGTCAGTCATTCGTATTTATACGCTCAAAGTTCTTCCTTGGAGAACATTTTTAGAATAGTCTATTCGGTGCACCGAAGCTTCGTCTCACGGGCCTCTGAGTTTTGCGCGACTACTGAGTGCTGACGCCAAAACCCGGTAAGAGATGTTATATAGATCTATCTGAGCTCAGTTCCTTGTTTGCCGAGTTCTGTGTTTTCCGAGTTTATTTTTTTTTTGTGAGATTCAAGATGTGTCTTTGGGACTGTATTTTTTCGATGAAAAATTTGAGCTTTTCGGAGTTTATTTTTGCTAGATTAAGAATTCTTCTAAATTCGAAGATTAATTTTGTCGTGGACGGGGCGGGAGCATAAAGAGGAAACACTATCTAATGCAGCGGCGGGAAGATATAAAAGCTGAGTTGTCTGGAGCGACAGTGTTTACGCGCCGTGATACAAACTCGTGTTCCCACCAAATCCCGCTAGACGTTTAGACCTCCAGGAGTTGCGCGTTCGCAACACACTTCGGCCGTTACCGCTTTCTGCGACTACAATTTGGGACATCATCAGCTTCAGAAGTTTTCCAGAAAACTCTAAACGAAATTGTCGAGGGCCTTCCCGGCGTCAGAGTGTAGTACGTCGATGATATTTTAGTCTAGGGGTCATCAAAACAAGAAAACTACGAACGTCTGAGCTTAGTGCTGCGTGCGGCCGAACGCGCCAGATTGACTTCCAACCCTGATAAGTGCGTCATCAGCGCCGAGAAGATAGCCTTTCTAGGAGACGTTATCGACAAAAAAGATATCAGGCCACGCCCATCGCTGATCAAACGCTTGTTTTAAATGCCATTGCTGGACGACAAGCTATCGGTTCAAAGATTCCTAGGCGTAGTCAACGTATTTCGGCAAGTTTTTGCAGTCCTTGGCTCAGAGGACAACACTTCTGAGAAGTGTGAGCAAGCAAGACACTGTTTTTGAATGGAGAGCAAATCAGGAGATAGAAGAAAGCAACTCTGCCACAGCCTAAGCAAGCAGCCGCTGTCGGCAGTATTCGACCCCGCAAAATCATCAAAATTTTCCTCTAATGCGTCACATAACTGGATCGGCGCAGCGTTGCTGCAGTACCCCGGCATGTGGAGGCCGATGGCATACGCCTCTCGAACACTTACGAAAACCCAACAGCGATACTCGCAAATAGAAAAAAGATGACAATGGCCGCCGTGTTTGGCTGTGAAATATTTAACCACTTTGTGTACGGCCGGAAGATTACCGTCAAGACAGATCTCCGCCCTTTGATCGCTATCTCGCAAAAAGCAATTGGCGACATGCCGCCAAGGTGGCAACGTTTTCTTTTCTATGGTTGCTGCGTTACGACATTGAAATGAAATTCGTCACCGGCCATGGTTAAATCAATCAATCAATCAATCAATAAATCAATCAATCAAGCAAGCAATCAATCAATCAATCAATCAATCAATCAATCAATCAATCAATCAATCAATTAATTAATTAATTAATTAATTAATTAATTAATTAATTAATTAATTAATTAATTAATTAATTAATTAATTAATTAATTAATTATTTATTTAATTAATCAATCGAGTTTATTGTCATGAGTTGCAGCATACAAATTATTGAGAACCATCTGGGCCCATAGCCTTTTGGCCAGTTTGGGCCCATTTTAATAATAATATATTAGGTTAATGGTGACACGGGTGATGGCAACAACAAAGGTGACTTAGAATTACACCCTTTAAATGTTGTTTTTTCACTCGTCAGCGACTCCACATGGAAGCGGTTGGCTGAAGAAACGCGTCAAGGCGGATCTCTGAAAACTGTGCTTCAAGATTTGAGAACCAAAAACCTAGTCGAAGCCCATTGGAAATCATTTGGGCGGCAGCTTACACAGGTTAAGGGAGTCCTGAAAAGTTGTAAAGTAGCGATTCCAGCCAGCATAAAAGCGGAAATGGAACGAATTCATCAAAGACATATGAGTGTAAACAAATGCGAAGCGAAGGCGCATCTTGTCTTATGGCTCAGAATGAATTCAGATATAGAAGTGTTCGTCAAAACGTGTTCAGTGCCAGCAAACAGATATACAGTCATAATTGGGAAGTAACCGTTTTCAAATACCGGATTACTTGTAATCCGTTACTTTTCGCGTCAGTAATTTGTAATGTAATTACGTTACAAAATATTTGTAATGAAATATCTTAATTACTCGTTACTTCTTGAAAAAATAAGCATAATACAGAAACCAGAGCAATATGAGCAGGCAATTCAGTAGCATAACGATAGCAAGTTATTCAAATAGAGAACATCGTGAAGAGGAGAATAACCGAAAAGAAAACATTATTCTTTGTATAACCAATGACTAGAACCGCTAGAAAAACGTGCAAGGTATATGCAAATATGCCTTGCACGCAATTCAAATTAACGGGCTTCATATTCAAACATACCCACCTACACGTGGGACTCCTTTCACACGGTTGGATTATGACTCTCCTCCCCCAACACTTCATCAAACCGACGTGACCCTGCAGCATTCATTCAATTCATTTGTTTATTTTCTGTGCTCATGAACAGCTTGACGCCTTGATAGTGATGAACAACAAAATGTTCTCAGGTTAGTTACAAAAGTCTTGAAAGCTACGAAATTTGGGTTAAAAACATCAATATCTGCTCCAATGAGGGTATTGTAGAAGTGTTGAATACGGGTCATGGGACTAGTTTGGATGATGTGATTAACATGGAAAGTCGGAGAAACCCGCAAAACTCGACTCGAAACGTGAATATTAATAGCAGATGTGAGATCTGGGCTATCAATTAATCCATGAATACATTTATACAGGAAAACAAGATCGCGCTCACGTCGTCTAGAACTCAAAGTAGTGGATTTGCATCGTTCCAACAGTCTCGCATAAGAATAATAAACAGTACGACCAATGTAACGATCATAAACAATTAAAAAAAGCGCTTTTGCACATTTTCAATTATCTCTTGGCTCGTAGAACTAATACAATTCCAGACTACAGAGGAAAACTCCAACTTGGTCCGGATTAACGAGAAATAAAACCGTTGAATACAGGGTGATGTGGAGAACTCATGCGTGATTCTAGAAATTACTCCCAACTTACGCAAAGAGTCATTTATAAGGTTGTTAACATGTACATTAAGGTATAACGAAGAGTCTATGTATACACCAAGATCACGCGTGCACTCAACTCTTCGCAGCGGATCATTGCCAGTCTGGAAACAAAAGTTTATTTTTTCTACCTTTCTAGACAAAGACATAATAACGGTTTTAGAAGAATTGAACGTTAGCATGTTATGACGACACCAATTGCACACACGCCTAACATCCTCCATAAGTTTTCAGTCTTCCAAGGATATGATCTGCCTAAACAGCTTGACATCACCTGCATATTGGAAAATGACCGAATTGCGAATAATTGAGCTTAAATAAATAATAAAATCATTAAAAAAGATCGGCCCAAGTATGGAGCCTTGCGGCACACCCGAAGAAGAAAAATAAGGCCGGGTATGATGTTCAAGAACACGAACAAAATTGTTTCTATTTGACAAATAATCTAGAAACAGGGAACAAAGGGAGGTACTCACTCCGTAGGATTCTAGTTTGTGTGTAAGGAGCGAATAGTCTACCAGATCAAAAGCCTTAGAAAGGTCAAAATATGCAACGTCTACCTGTCCACGTCGACACACAGTAGGCGAGACAAAATTAAAAAAGACACCATATTTGTATTAACAGACCTTCCACGCATAAAGCCATGTTGTGAAGGGCTTATCTTATGCTTAAAAAGTTTTAAATACGCTCAAATAAAACAATTTCATAGATCTTAGCAAAGGGAGATAGCAACGACACAACCGGTGCGCGATCCGCGCCCCGGTTGTCATAGCGGGGAAGGACCTTGAACGGCGTTCACCCCGCCGTAGTCTGGATCTAGCCGGCCGGGCGCGTAGCCGAGGGTCCGAACAATCTCCCGCGCTCCCATTGCCCGAAGGCGTAGGAGTCCAGCGCACGGGGGGGGGGGGGGGGTTGGATTGCGCCATCCAGGGTTTGGCGCTGAGTCGGACTCCTTCCGGGCCCGGGAGCTTTGCCAGGCACAATACGGCTCGAGAGCTTTTTCAGGCGGTGGCGGGGGCCGATACTGGAGCTCGGCCAGGAGCGTCTCTTGTATGCCATGAGCGTATCGGCCCAGGTGCTCCAGGGTGGAATAGGTGCTGCCACGTAGGTAGGGCCGGAATCTTGGGTGGCTCTGCTGCGTTACCTGCGAGACACCCGGTCCGACTCCGATGTCGTTGGGCAGGCTCAGTCATTGAGCTCCTGCATCACCCGTACATATTCGACAAGGGTCTCGTCCCGGTGCTGGATCCGGCGCTCCAGTTCTCGCTGTACTCGAGACTGGTACCCAGGTGGAATAAATTTATCTTAAAACTTCCGCCGAGAAGTCTTCCCATGTGAGGAACGGGGCCACGATGCGCCACCAGCGCGCGGCGCTCGCCTGGAACGCCACGGGCAGAACCCGCGCGAGGACGTATACGTCCGAGGCTCCTGTGGCGAGCTTATAAGCCGCCAGCTCGGCCAGAAAGTCGGCCACGGGCTTTTGGTCGTCGTAACCCGTGTACAACGGGACCGGCACCTGGGCTTGTAGCCCTTGCCCGTGGGGTCCGCAGCCAGGACCAGGCGCGGCGCGACCGTGTCGCTAGAGGTTGACCACCCAAGCCATCAGGTCCATGGACGTCGGGTCAGGCCCCTCTCCGGATCTCGCCCTGCTCTGCGGCGGTTCTGAGGAGCATGGCGAAAGCGAGCAGGGCAAGAGAAGCAGAAGGAAACACTAAAGAACATAGGGAAGAGGACGGTAATATACTACAATATGCACAATATACACGGCGGCCAAGCGGCGATGGCAAAGATGGCGTGCGGTGGCCGAAGCCTAGTCGAGCGACCACGTAGGCCTATCGGGGATGGCAAAAGCGAGAGAAAAAAACAGGTTAAAACGCCTAAAACTGGCTAAAAGCCTGAGACCCAACCCGCGGGGGCGTGTACCCTATTGAAAAGAATGTCCGTGAGGCCCACTAGGATCTCCTGTGAGGGCCTGAAAGGCCTTTAGGGATATCCTGAAATGTCTGATGGGCCCACCAGGCTCCTCTAGTAGGTCTGTGGGGCCCATCAAGATATCTTTCTGAGAGGTGTGCGTTCCTTCAGGGTCGTTATAAAAGGTCTGTGTGGCCTTTCAGGCCGTTCTAAAGGGTCTGTGAAACCCACCAGACATTATCGGGAGGACCTCGAGAAATTCATCCGAAGACGGTAGTGCGTAAACGTGCTGCTGTTCCTATAGGCAGCCCGCTTCGGTGACGCGAGTGTGTAAACGTGTTGTGTCGCTCTTTGTATTGCTTCATTGTGTAGACGCAGTTGCAAGCGAATATTGCTTTGATCGAGACTCATTGAGTGCAAACGATGCCCATATATTGCCGCTCATTGAGAACAGATAGAAACTGTCGAGCTAAGTTTACCGAACGATCTCGCCCCAAGAATTCGGTGGTGCGAGCTGGCCACCAGCGGCCCAGCCGCCAGCCCAACAACTAAGTAAGCCAAGCCGGTCCGAAATGTGTGACATATGCGACGGACGGCAGACGGACTTATACGTATTGCTTGTTTTTACTGACATTTCCTAGCACCGTCTGCGTGTATACAGCGTTTCAATATTTACGAATTCAAGGCCCACTAGCGCGTGACTTGCTGCTTCAGAAACGGAGCGTTTCTTTTCCTTTTTCTTTTTCTCCTTTATAAAAAAAAAGAAATATCTATTGTAATTATAACCTATTTCTTCCCGCAATCATTCCACTTTTTGAACATGAACATGAACGCATGAACATGAACAGCGCCGATACTTCGGCGCTGTTCATGATGATAATGATATTGTACAGTCGGGGAAAGTATAAAAAAGGTCAAGCGAGGCGTGTGGCTTCGGAAGTACCCAGCGCTATCAAGCAAAGGACACCCGAGTTATCAGCAGGTATGATGCGGATGTGCGACATTTGAGCGGCTGTTCGTTTTTCGTTGTCACCCATGGCTAAAACGGCCAGCTGTTGCTGACTCAGTGGTTATCTCGGCACTGACTTTAGATGGATCTTACAGCGTTCAACAACTGCCAAATAGCGAAAGTGATTGTGGATCTTTCAATATAGACCCCTTTCAAAAGTCACGTGCCGATTATTGAAAAGAGTCGGAGCCCACTGCCAATGGCAAAACAACTGCATCGAGGAACGTTCAAGTCATTCCATAAAATATCGGACGTCATGACGCGCAGCCAACAATACGAGCTGAAGAGCCAATTAAACAGCGTCGAACGTGCAACGTCACTGCGATCATCACCCTTTTTTGTGGGTATGTTCTTTCTGAGTGCCGTGACGTTGAGGTTTCAGTCCGCCATCGTGCAGGGATTTTACAGCTGCCAACAGAGGACAGTATTTCGAAAGGGGTCCATAAGGTCGCCCGTTGAGCCGTCAGTGTGTGAGCGATCGTGAATGAAGCCGTCAGTAGTTTGTCAGCGGAAGTAATTTCTAAAATTGAACAGCCGCTGAAATGATGCTCGTGCTCATAGTAGCCTCGTCATAGTTCAGATCTGTTCTCTTAGATAGCACTGGGAGCTTCGAAGCCACGCGCGCTTAGCTTGGCCTTGTTCCCAACACTTTCCCGGACGCTTGCGAATGATCAGAAACGGTGTCGCCGTATGGCACTTAGCTCTCGATGTTACTGCCGACACCATTTTTGAAACCCGGCCATTATTTAGTTTAAATCATCTTTGTTGAGTCGTTCGTCATACCAGCCACACGCGATAGTGCTAGCAAGGCAGCTTCATAAAGCAAGTAGAATACGCTGCGACACAAATGCAGTGAAGTGGTCGTGATGCGGAATGATTTCTTCTAGCTTCGCATTTTAGGCGTCAACGCTTTTCTTTTAATTATACAAATATAAAACAAAAGTCAGAGACGCTGGTAGCTGCTACCGGCGTCTTTGATATTATTCGATGAAGCACTGTACATTTCCGATGTCCCGGGAGGAAACAATAAAGTATCCTTCTTACTGAAAATGAGAGGTATAAATGGATTTTTAATTAGCAATACATCTAACTCATCCTTATTTTAGGAATATTACTACTGGAACTCGAAGACTTTGAACTAAATTGAGGTTGACTATACACAGCCATGAGGCTGCTTGCCTCCTCTGTACAATCTCTTCGCATCGAGATGACTGGTAAGCAATGTTGCAATATTATATTTGGAAATTTATAGCGCCTTTTACATTCTTTCGTAATTTTTTTCGCCTGTAATGAACCAGCAATGTTTTTCATCGCATGCGCATGTAGCAGTCTACGTGTTTTTATGCAAAAACAAAATAAAGAGTTGTGTTTTTTCTTTTTCTTTTCAGAAAATGAGTTGTAGACTATGCTTAGGTTTCTTTCAGGGCTTTCTCCATTTGCGAGTAACAATAGTTTTTTGACACATTTCCTGCGTGTGTTTTTTCGCTTTTAGAGCTTTTCTTGCTATCTAAAATCCATATATCATTTCTACGTTTAGTTTTTTTCATTCTTTGCCAAGTTTGCAATGATAATTTTTTTTACGATAATTATACCATCTTAGTTTTAGTTGCTTTTAAGCTCATATTTTACACTTTGTGACAAATGCGATTGCGAGATGGTGCTTCTTTTATCGCGCAGAAATTTTTATATGGCATATTTGATTTGTTATGTATAGTTTTGTACATAATTAACTACTAAACCTAGCCGTTGAGGTTTGTTTCTTGACAACGTTCAGCCAATTCAATTGGCAAATAAGCATATTTACCCTTTGCTAATTGATGATATTTTTGTTACATCGCCACAACTCTAAAGTAGTGCATTTCCTTGCTCTTCTCGACATGGTAGCTGCCTAACTGGTCACTTTCTGACGGCCTGATCGGTTGCTCCGGGGAGAAGCTCCGGCCTACGGATCCCCAGGTGGCGGTTTTCGAGATCTCCGGGTGGGGTGCCCGCAATATGACGGAGGCATATTGCGGAGAAGAGTGCTTGTGTAACCGAGGCGCCTCGGTTGCACGTCCGTCGATCCAGTACTCAGGTATAATTATTCCTGGGGGACATCCGCTGCGGCGTTGCAGATGCCACTTGTGGTTGATTTGGCACGTAAAACCTACAAAATGTAACAACTTTCTGGCGGTCTGCGTGCGTAATGAGTCATGGTTCCGCCGCGCGGCCGCTTATCTGTCTTGCGTTTTGTCCAGCCTGGGTATAAACTTGTTGTTCATCACATAAAAAAGACAATGGCAATTTTTATATCTTCGAGAAATTATATTTGTTTCAGGAGCAAATATTTAAGGCTCTTCAAATCCTTTAATCCTATCGAAAGTAAAAACACGGGAAAAAACTTTCCTGGAAATATTTCAGATAATTTGAGGTGCGATTTACTTGTGATGTATATCTTCAAGGTGATCAAGCCCTTGTTTAATATTTCATGCTCTCACTCCAGTAATTAAATATTTCTTTTATTATAATCAGTAAATTGACTGCATGAAATTAACATAACTCATGAGACCGTCTGAGACGACACTCATAAATGCAGATAACGGAGTTTGTCGAAACGTGCATTTTTGTTCGCTGTTTAGCAGTGTGAAGCATCGGGTCGCGGGATATGCCAAAAGATATGAATTGCTCCGTGATAGATCTGAAGTCAAATAGACTAAGTAGGCGAAAGATAGATAATAATGGTTTTCTTCTGAAGTCGGATGCTATATCATGAAAATGAAGATTTGTAAGACAATAAATCAGCTTCTAATGACATATACATATGACGCACCGGACAAACGAACATTCTGATACAGTGATGTCTCGTTAATATGGACACCCTCGTCCCCCCCAAGATCAGTCCATAATGTGAGGTTGTCCATAATAACGAGACAAAAAATGCGCCTATGTTCCCCCGTTTGTCCCCGAAAATGGTGTCCAGATAGCGGGGTATCCCGTAATGACTGAGGGTCCATATAAACGAGACATGAGTGTAATCCTAACCTAAGAATTACGCGGGCATCAACCTGCATGAACTCGAAACGGCGAAATACCGGCTCGGGAGGCTAACGTTATATTCGGTTAGGCGGTAAAAAAGCGATTTTGGCCCCTCACTCTACAACTCTGTGCTTTATCAGTCACGCGCTCTAACAACTTATTAGGCTGCCATACATGTGAGTGTTCTATATATTCGCCTCGTAATTCGATCAGCGCGGCTCATGGTGAAAAACAGAGCGCACTTTGTTTTGCACCTGAAGCAAAATAAATGCTACGCGCACGAGGCCGAAACTGAGGTGACAAGGCAGCGTTCGCTCAGGAATCAACTGCTAAACATCGTGCTGTCTACCCTTGCCCGTACTCCTGTGCTCTTAGTGGGGATGCTCCATTTCCCGCACTGTGGACAGAGGGAATCACCACGTGCCT
>JAZHYW010002518.1:0-57216 GCA_037355805.1 Ixodes ricinus
ACTTATAGGACGGAAGTTTGTTACTTCGGGAATTTTGCCGTAGGTTTGTGCTTTCGGAATCAAAACAGTGAAGCTCTCTTTCATCGATGGTGGAAGTAGCTGTCTTTCTTTTATGTCATGAAACACTGTCAGCAGAATGGGGCAGAGGAGGATTATAAACATCTTATAAAACTCGGAGCCTATTCCGTCCGGGCCCGGGGCCTTGTTTGCTGGCAGATTCTTGATTGCCCAGTTGACTTCTGCTGCACTGATCGGTTGATCCATGCGGTCCTTATGCTCCTCTGACACTTGCGGCAGATCTTTGAGAAAACTATCGGTGACGTCGTTATCGATGTCTTCTCTTCGAAACAACTCACTGTAGACGGCTGCAAACGTTTCTTCAACTTCCGTTTGCCCTTCCGCTATGGCATCACCTTTTCTTACTTTCAGGATCGTATTCCGTTCCCCTCTTGTTCTTTCTAACGTTGCGAAAATTTTTGTCGGCACCTCTTCTTCGTTTAACATCCGGGTGCGGCTTCGAACTGCAGCACCATTTAGCTTTTCTTCTAGTAACTTGAGAAGTTGTGTTTTGCATTCTTTTATGTCTTCCAGAAAAACTCCAGGGCTTTGTTCTTCTTCGACAATTAGTGTCTTGAGGGACTGTACCAACGCCCTTTTCTCTCGCGTGCGCTCGAGCTGTCGTTTCTGCGAAAAGTCGGTTGCGAGTTCCTTCAGTTCCATTTTGAAGTTCTCCCACACGCAGGCATCTAGCGGAGTTTCATTGCTAAGCACCTCAATCTTTTCTTTCACGATCGAAGCAAATTCTTCGTCTTGTAAAATGCTCATGTTCATTTTCCAGCTTCCATCACGTGCCTTGCTGCGAGTTCTTTCTCCAGGTTTGAGAGAAAAGGAAACGAGAGCATGATCAGAGAACGAGACTGCCTCAGCCATGTACTCCTCCACTTGGGTCAACATTTCGCTTGACAAGTAAAATCTGTCAAGGCGGGCGTGAGATGTTCCCTGCCAATGCGTGAAACGAGGAGAAAAGTCCTTCAGCGGGCTTGTGACGTCGACAAGGTCAAACTGCTCTAACACGCTTTTCAGCTTAGTAGCACTCGAATCGCTTGTCGTAGCGTGATTAGAGCGGTCACGGTTAGATAACACGCAGTTGAAGTCCCCGCCTAGAATGACCTTTCCAGGCGTGTCCAAGATTTGTATCAAAGACTTGAAAAACAGAAGGCGGTCAGAAGCATCATTAGGTGCATAAACCGATACGAGACGCACTAGTTCATTTTTAACGAGGCAGTCAACTCTGCTGACGCGACCGTCTGCGCTGAGCTCACAATCAACAACGGAAAAACACTTTTTCTTTTTGACAAGCACCGCCGTTCCTCCAGACGCGTTGCCAAGAGTCAATGTGTGGAAGCACCAAAACACGTGCCCAAAGTACTGCACGAAGTCTTTTGCCTGCTCATGCGTGGAAATTCTTGTCTCCTGAATGAAAGCAATATCTATGCGTTTTTCTAGCAGCAGACTGAGTAACCATTGCTTACGTTTCCTTGCAACAGTACTAATAGCGTTAAAGGTTGCAATATTCAATGAATTAGACTTTTTAACCATTCAATAAAGTGTTGGAGTTGGGGTGGCTTACACGTTTGGCAGAACGTCGTCAATCTTCGAAGGCCATTTCCTCAAGTGCTGAAGCACCCCCTCTGTCAACCGTGGTTGGCCTTGAGGTTCGGTGCCTTTCTTCCAACGCTTGCGGGTCACAAGAGTAAATCGTTGATCAGCCGCAGTCATACGCTCTGTAGTTTTTTCCGTTGATCGCTCCCCTTCCTTTTGACTGGCGCTTCCGCTCCGGTCACTTCTTGATCCGGGTTACCATCTGCCTCGCTGGCCTTTCTGTTCTCCTCCCCTTCCTTCCGACCAGTTCCGCCTTGACTTGTCCTTCTTGCGAGTTCTCTCCCGTCTTCGGCGACAGCGTCTCTGTCACCATGACTTCTGCGACGCTGCTTGCTGGTGGTGCTGAATTCGCTGCTCCGACGACGTCAGATGACAATTCAGACGCCTTCCCCGTCGAAGTCCCGGCAATGGTCTCCTCCATTTCATCTTGGTCCATCAAGTTATCGACGTCCTGTGGTTCGGTTGGAGGCCTCGTTTTTGCCGCGTACGTCTGGATGCAGTTGTCCTCCTCATGTCCGTAAGTGCGGCACGTTCTGCACCACGGGGTGCGACACTGCTTGCGCATGTGTCCTACCTTCTTGCACCGTAAGCACTGAGGTGGGCGGCCTGGAATGGACACCAGCGCTGGCATTCCGAGGATGTTGATTTGATGCGGGATAGCGTCCACTGTGATACCTTCCTTGAGTACCATTGTGACTGTTCGCGTTGTTGTCTCCACATTCTCAAAGCCTGGTTGCCTCCACTTCTCGCGCACGATTGATTTCACTTTCCCGTGCGACTCGAATGTTTTTTGCACAGCTTCGTCGGGAACGCAGACGGGAACCCAGTGAACTTTGAATGATTTCTCACTCACATTCGGATCGATGACCAGGCAGGTCTTGCCCTTGACGTTGAGCACTGCCGCATGTAGCAGCTTCTCCTTCGCTGCCGCGTTGTGCAGGGTGAGCATCCAAACGTGGTTGTACTGGAAGGCACCGAAGCCGGCCACGTCATTCATGTCAACGACGCCCTTCAGAACGTCGCGAAAGTCGTCGATGCGATACGGTCTTGCTGATGGGTCACCGTGTAGAAAGACTGAATTAAAAGAATATCGACCTGTTGGCAGCGTAGGCAGGATAATACGGTAGTCCTGAGGAGCCAAAGTTTCCGAAATACCTGTTGATACCCGGCTAGGGTTAGCCGTAGAACGCGCTCCGCTGGAGCTCATGATTCCCTGACCGTTCGCCTCGGCGTTCGAAAAAAGAATCCCTGCGCCAACTGAACAGGGTAGGAACTGGACCTCCTTCTCATCCAAACTTCCGTTCCTCCCTTCTCTGGGCAACTTGACCACAACAAGGAGAAACAGCCGCCGTTGCTACGCTTTCTCCTCCTTTTTTTTCTTAGAGTGCAGTATAGGGAGTATTCACTGGCTGGCCATATCTGCGTGCATCGACTGCTGAGCGCGTGCTGACGGCGAGCTTCCACAGTTCTTTACGCAACGTGCATTCCGCACCATCAAGATTGCTGGTCTTAGCAGCCCATTAATGTGAGCTCGCTGTGAGCAAGCGCTTTAAACATTGGACCTCAAATATGGCGTCCAGTGAATACTTCCTGTAGACGTCGTGGCAGCAGCTCTTGAAGGCCGAACCCCCATGGAGCGAATTTTTTGAAGCCAAAATAGATGTCATGTGCAGTTCCTCGAGTGACCGCTGCGGGAGAAATGGCGGCGTTGTGATCGTCATTTGGCGCTTCAGCAGCTGTGCTTTTCGGAACGCGCAGTTATGAAACGAAAACATGGATGGCGCTTCGAACGACGGGCGGGCGGATTGAAGTGGAGTGAGGGGGGGGGTACCCCCTCCGCGGGAGTGTCCACAACTGAGGTAATCCTAGTTAACGTTGGTCCCCAGCAACATCATGAGCGTCACGTGTGACGTCACGAGGGTCACCAGTGACGTCACGAGGGCCACAGAATGACGTCACGAAAGGGTCACGTTTGGCGTCACGATGACGCACGAGTGCCACGAGTGAAGTCGCAGGGGTCACGGTGACGCCTGGCTGATTCAAAGCGACTGGGATACTGTCACTCAGTCAGCCGGCCGCATCGTGTTACAAGTAACAGCGTTCCGGCAACGCGATTTACTTTTTTGTTATCTCGTAATGTATTCGTCGCTTTTTTTACAGCAGTAACCGCAGTAACGTACTTATGTCACTGATTTGGAGTAACGGATAACAGTTATGCTTTTACTCGTTACGCAATTTTCCATATTTCAGGAAAATTAACTTCCAAAGTGAGAGATGTTCTAGCCGGGACATCCTTTCCTTTTGAAAGAACTCGAAAAATGAACAGGGACTTCAAATTTATTGCGTTTCTAGGCGCCGAGCTATGTCAATTTTTAATTATTTTTTTTTGCGTATATCATTGCGTCTTTTTTTCTTGAGTATTTAGAGTGAAACCGTTAAAAATAAAGGTGTTTATGTTCCGTGTATGCGTGGAGTCACAATGTTTCTCGGAAAATATGGTGCTTGCGCATCCGTGTAGCGTTAGAAACAGTAAAACGTGTTTATCCATAATTTAAAAAGTAACTGAAAAGTAAGCGTGCGTTACGTTTTATCAGTAACGGTAACGCTAACACTTTGTTTTTAGGAGTATCACAACGTAGGACAGTAACGCGTTCCTTTTATTTGAATGTAACGAGAAACGTATTTCGCTGCTTTCTTCGGTAACGCCTAAGCAAACACCGGCTGCTACTCTACGCTTGGACTGGGTGTTATATTGCCACGCGCGTCGGCGAGCGAGCGCTTGCGTGGCCGAGTGTTTACCGCGCTTGAATTTCGAGCGGAGGCCCCGGGCTCGATTCCTGGGAATTACGCGCCTTTTATTTATTCTTTCAGTTTAATGTTCTGGTAAATTCAAAAACCCTGTTGCTTGTCGAGGTATGAATGTTCTACAGGCCGAACCTTCTAAGCCGATTGTTCCAGAAACCAACGCGTGTACATAAGGGCTCCGCGTGGCGAGCCGCAGTCAGTCTCGCCCTAGTGTTCGATCCTGCTGTTACGCTGCCATCGACGCCCGTGACTCTCTATTGTTATCGTATTTCTCCTTTTGTTTTGGGCACAAGTTCGCCACATTAAGCAAGCGTTTAGTTTGTTTCAGTTTTCGTCGTCTCATCAATTGTCATTCGTGACAATATTCTGGAGTTCACCGATTTCTTTGTCGGAAAGCCGTGAAATCGGTGACGTTATCAACACGAGTAGAAGCGATAGGCTGGCAGAGTGGTATGAATCTGTGTGAGGGAAATTCGCCTCAGTATGCCTCACCTGCCGCTGACTATAGGCACCTGCACAAGACTATCTGCTTGGGCACTCGCGCAAGGAGTGGAAGGCTGCATGCCTAAAGACACGCGTTTCCGGCGATTCTCCTGGCAAAACGGCACAGAACTTCAAAGATGGCATAATTACGCCACTGTGCCCTTCGATCCTTCCTTGCAACGCACACACGAAGAAATTGTTGCGAAAAATGTACCCACACCTTTTCTTCTCGCTGTGAGACTGCAGGACTCCGTCGGATCGGCGCCCAGTCTGGAGAAGGGAAGCTCAGCTTCTGGCAATAGCATGCCTATTGCTGCTCCTGCGCGGACCACGTGTGCCTTGGCTGCTAATGCCATTGACCATCGGAGCCTGCCTGGTGAACAGATCCTACAACATCGGACGTCTGCCTACCATCGCTTCCTCCAAGGTCAAATGGGTCCAAAGACGTGAGCTGTCGGCCCCTGTGCCGGGTCTCACGACGCCACATGTGACGCCTCACCAGAACACGAATATCGTAAGGTAGGCAGAGAGTTTAACCGTATTTATAACAAACACTTACCATTAGTCAGCCCATCTATGAATCGTTTAAGGCTT
This sequence comes from Ixodes ricinus, assembly GCA_037355805.1. Taxonomy (NCBI): domain Eukaryota; kingdom Metazoa; phylum Arthropoda; class Arachnida; order Ixodida; family Ixodidae; genus Ixodes; species Ixodes ricinus. The sequence continues at coordinate 5,545 of JAZHYW010002518.1, forward strand.
ACGTGTTCACTCTGCTAAGACGTATTAATGGCCAACCTCGGGACGCCGATTGGGGCAGAAGCATATATATATTTAATATATTTGTGTGAATGCAAAACGATGAATCGTTACGAATTTATGAATTCACAAAGTTCGCAGCTAGATTTGTGTGTAAAGACGAAATAGATTTTATTCCAGCTCACTGTTCTTATACCGTCATTCCAGGTGGGCTGCCTCCATCTTACGCAAGCATAGTCAGCTCTCATTTCTCTGTTCGAAAGCATGCGCGTTGCTCTTTTAGCTGCAGGATGTGCAACATGATGGATGATGGAAACGAGAGTGGGCGGTACACTTTTACCAAGGCCGATGTAGTCAAAGTCCTACATCAACTATAGGACCTCCAGCAAGTGCGCCTAAACGACAGGAAGACTCCAGAGAATATGATGCTACCAGGTTATTACGGAAAAATGTCACTCCGGTTCGCCTATAAGCAGAAAGTGCATCTAAGCGAACCTTAGAATCGCATTCATATATGGTCAGTTTGACTCTCGATTGCTTGCTTATAACCTATTAGAGCCAACGCAGATGTAGGAAGCTTTTTTAAACTGACCCACCCAGTAAGCGTGGTAGGACATATACCCACCAGTTGTTTCGTTCTGCTCGGAATCGCTGTCCAGTTAACGTTATGTTGTGCGGTATTCTGTGAATGTCATACTAAGCAACAGTAATCAAGAAATACGTGGAAACTGTCATGCAACAATCACGAGAGCTTTACGGTGCGCGGCTAGACGACAGGAAGACACAAAAAGAAATAATGCTCCAAGTCAGTATGTGTAATGAACTCATGGTAGAGCTGGAGCCATGGAATATTCCTGCCTGTGTATTTCGTGTATACATGGTTAGTTCGACTCTTTATTGCTTGCTCGCCTGCTGGCGCTAACTGACCACCCGCAAGCGTGGTGCTGCATGCGCTCACTTATACTACACGTGAACACAGTCGCCTATCCTAGTGGACGCTATAAAACTCTTTTATTCTTGAAATATCACTCAGCATGTTTCTTGTAAGGAGAGTCTGGCAGCTCTCTTGCATTTATTGTTCTTTTTTACGATCACCTTATTGCAGGCTCAACTCCTCGGTCGGCAGACGTCCAGCGCCCATGTACGAAAGGAAGAGCGGAGCAGTTCCTGTTCGAGAAACTACGAGGAGCAACTGGATTGCTCTAACGTCCTGGAAGGAAGCTGCTGGTTGTTCAACAAAGAGCTAAACGAGGCCAAAAAAGAAACTGACCTTCGAGGAGACGATAGAGACTCAAGCCGGAGAAGGCAGCGGCCCGCCTTCGAGCAGAAACACCGAAGGCCAGCAGGGTCAGCGCGAACCGGCTGCCAGAACTACTGCGGCCGACACCAACGCCAACCCACTGCGGCGTACTTTGAACTGATGTTCGTTTCTTAACTCAAAGAGGATCAACAGCGGCCTGTCATTTTTTAACGTTCGGAACTTTAATAACAGGACTTTTAGCAAACCGTTCCCATGTTCAGCGTACCGGAGTCTTCGAAACATTGCTTTTAAGTGCGCGGCCCGTAGAAACAGTACCATCCGTGCGCGTGCTTACAACCATGCTTCGAAGACTCCGGTAGTGCGGTACGCCGAACACGGTAACGGTAACGGTAACGCTATTGTACTTAATACCGAGTGCTGTGAAAAATGGTTACGTACAAACTTGTCAGCATTGTCTTGAGCTGGTCACAAATGTTATGCGTAAAAATGAGGAAACATACGCGGATAGAGCCGATTCAAAGTTATCCGTTAGACGACACTAGTGTGTTGTTTCTTTTAAAGCCCCTCGATGCGTTTGCGTATGTCTTGCGAAGTAGCATCAAATGCGCCCGTCCACGAGGCATGTGTCTCGAGACGGCGCTTGGAGGAAAATGGCGGCGAAGCACTCGAATGAGCGGCCGTTGGAAGCGAATGGCGGCGGAGCACGCCACAGAAAGTGTTTTCGAAGTTTCAAAAGTGACGATTTCAAGCCGGTTGGGGCGAAGAGAGCCATAAAGTGTCTCAGAAATCTCTTGCAAAAACTGCCAACACTAGAAGACAACCATTTTTTCCAGCAAGAAATGGGTTCGAAGAACGTAAAAGTACCCCCTAATCTAATTTCTAGCTGCCGTAAACGAATTCTTATAAACAAAAAAAAATGACCAACTGTTTTGCAGACAGGCAAGAAACAAATACGAGCACGTTAAATTTCGTGCTGGCACGAAGGTATCGCACAGTGGGGGCTTTTAGAAAACCGTTACCGCGTTTCGAGTACCGGAGTCTTTGAGGCATGCTTTTAAACGCATGCCCCGCGGTCGCGGTATCAGCCGGGCGCGTGCTTAAAGTCGTGCTTTAAATGCTCAGGTGAGTGCGGTTCGCGGTACACTGTAACGGTCTGCTAAAAGTTCCGATTAAAAAGATAGTCGGTGGCATAGCCTCCTATATACTGACAAAGCCTGGCAGACCGCCACGAGAACCGGCCGCCGAAATGAAAAAGGTGGAGCGGCAGACAACGGATGAGGAGGCGAGCCACGTGACTGGCACCACGCTGCGTCGAGACGCCGAAACACACTTCTCCCGCGCGAACAAGTCTGTTTCGGGTCCTCGCCACTGCAAAAGTTGTGCGCTGACGTCCAGGTTCCCCGAGAAATGTCTCTTTGATGCTCTGTGCTACCACAAATACTCGCGCTCCGAAACTGCGACCGGGCGCTCTATGGCTCCGTCGTCGAACTGCCAGGCTTTGTGAGGTATAGGCGAGGCTATGTCGGTGGGTATGATGTTAACGTTGCTTTCTCGGCCCCTTGTTAACCGTCCCAATCTGTCCGATTCGGACAAGGCAGAAAAAAGCACTTTGTTTTAATAAACCCGCAGTGCAGTATTTTTAATCTGTCAGGAATGTCGTATACGAGATACCGCTGTAGGCGATGAGGCTCTAAAACAGGCTCATAATCGACAGAGTTAAAAAAAGGCGAAATATAAAACCTATAGAAAAAGAGAGAGAGGGATAGAGATGAAGATATTGATATTGAGGCGTTTTAAATCAAAAAGACATGACAATTCCGTTAGCGCACCATCGATTTATTTACTAAAAAAGAAGGGTTGTTTCTGTGTGGCTGTTTGTAGAAGTGGTGATTGGCTGTGATGCGGGTCGGGCAGAGGAGTCTATATATTCGCTTTTTCTTTGCACGAGTTCTAACGTGGTTGGGCCAGTGTGCAAAAGCCCCCAATTACTTCGGTCTCTGAACTAGACTTCGTGTTTCGCAGTATTTTTCGAAATCATATAGTGGAAATATACGTTATCTTCTGGAAATGGTCACTTATAGACCTGTCAGACCTAATTCACTCTTAAAATAAACGAATGGTGTGCAAAAATTAAAAAAATATACGTGAACCGAAAGTGTGCCTCAGCTACCCAGTAGATGCAGCCAATGAGTTGCCAAACAAAAAGGGCTAATATGTAAACTGCGCTCAATTACTTCGTCATCTGTCTCTTATAAAATGTCGACTCTACCATCTGCTATTGACGATTGGAACTCATTACCTGACCTCACTGTAAACATGACTGACACTAACAAGTTTGCTGCAGCCGTTAACCTCTTTCTTTCTAAAATACAAGTAGAGGTTACAGTGTGTTTTTTATTAACTATTTTTGTTGGTGTTTTTATTGTGTTCACTCTCTTGTATATACGCCCCTGGGGCCCTCAAGGAATATAAATGATGATGATGTAATGATGATATTTAGAAAAATCTGTTAAGATTTACCGCCTGTCCTGTTGTTATCGCGTCTTTGTCCAGGTTTTGTTAGCGCGTTTTAAACATTTTATTTGGAGAAAGAAAAGTCTGAAGGTGGTCTTCTGTTACTGTTACTGTCTTCGTGTTCCTACAGAACACGAAGACAGAAAAATCACCGACTAACAGAGGGGCCATGAAACAATATCGGTTTGGAATCTTCATGACTTTCCAGAGGCGTATGATAATCCGCTGTGCGCAGAGACAAGGAGAATGTGAAATATTTCATGCTAAATATTTTTGCACATATTGTCACAGATGCCCGGGAAAAAAAAACGATTAATAACTGAGAGAACTATTTAATGTGACGAACTTGCGCCTACCATCAAACGAAAAACACACCGTACATTTTTCGACGTCGAAGACAAGACACCGTACATTTTTCGACGTCGAAGACAAGACGGTATCCTGTGACGAGATGATAGCAAAGAGTTTTTAAGAACGATTCACAAGTATACTTTCTTTCAGAATAAGCCCGACCACAGGGAGCGCCAGGATCCGACGCAGCAAAGCAAGCCTCCCTAAAAGTTCATCATTATGGCGCCTGTTGTCTTTGTGCGTTCGATACCACCGGCTAGACCAATTACGCACAGACAAAATGCGCAAGATCACGGTGATTTTCACTGCATGGAATGTTTTTTTTTTGGCACGTCATAAGAAAAGTTAAAAATACAACGAGTGCTATGACGACACAATTTCTGGAGTTGCTTGGTGAAGACTGGTTAGGGGTGGCACACACACCGTCGTCGGGGCCCGACGTCGAGTAGAGACAGTTCCCACCACTAGTTCCGGCACATGTGGTTTTATCTAGACTCAGCTTGAGTGCGCAACACAGACAACTACAAACACTTTCTCCGTCCGAAGGCTTGCGATGGCTAACTGCCCTTTTTTCTTCTGCCCCTCTTCTTTTTTCCCTTTTCCTCCACTGGCCGCGAGGCGAGGATTCTTCGTAATCTGGCGTGAACGCCACGGTGGGACACACAGACACACACACACACACGTGCCCACACGCACAGCACCGAATGATTCAGAAATACACTCCGTCACACTGGCTCTGGTATGATCTAATGTGACACAGAGCGTATATGGGCACAAGGAGGGTGCGTGAGCTCGGCATGAATATTTGGCCTTCCCTGGCACGAACTTGTGTGTCGTTTTGCCCGCCAAAACAACGGCCCGTAGGAATATAAAAAAAAGGTCTACTATTGGTGGTCTGTGTGCCAAAGCTAACAAAGGGCATCTGGCATGCCCCAGCGAAGGACTAAGAAATACTTTTGACCACCTTATGATCTTTTGAAGCGCGACCGAAATTTCAGTTACACGGTGCTTTTCCAGAAATAAGCCTCCTTTAGGATTGAGAGCACCAGGGAGGAATCGAACTCGTCACCTGGGGCTCTACGCTACACGGCGGGACCAAGCGGGACTAGGAGTCTAGGACATCGCCGCCGTCTGCGATTGGTCAGAGCCGCGCCGCTGATTAATCACATGCAGACGGCGGCAATGTGCCGGTCTTGCCGTACCGCTCGGTCCCGCCGCGGAGCATAGTATCCCTGTAGGGGGTTCATGGGCACGGCACTTTGCCTCGGAACCACCAAGGCGACTAGGCCCAACGCCGACACAAAGCTATCAGAATGGAAACCATGAAAAAGTTTGGAAACACGAAAATTGCGGAAGCACATTTCGCCAACACTAGCAGTGCGAAATCTGTCCACGACGGCGAGTTTTAGTGTATTGTTTATTGTGCATCTAATGCACATTCCTAACATTTGTTCTACGTGGAATTTTTCGTATAATAGTCCACCTATATAGGTAGGTCTTGTGAACTATCGTAAGTACAAAATATTTGATATTTTTTATATTTATTTTTTTGCGCAGTAGTTGTCAACAAGCATGACAAAAAGAAAAACTTCAAAAATTAAATATGCCATTCAGGCGCGCGCAAATATTTCTTTTTCTCTTTAAATACATATATACATTTATTTATTTTTCGAAATTCTTGTTTGCTTACGTTCTTTACAGCATTTAGAGGAGTAACATATAAAAAGTAAGCAAAACAAAAAACGTTCGGTCTGGCCTTCATGATGTCATCTGGACAAAGCCAACAGTGATTTAAATCAAATTAATCTGATTTCAATCCAATACATTTCATTGAAATACACGAAGTATGATTTATTTGACAATCTAAAAAAAGTATGATTTTTTTACCTTGATTTAGCAGACTGTTTTTTGTATGAAGTACTAGCAGTATGACCGAGCTTTACTTCCAGCCTAGAAGGGCTTTGGGTATGGGTAGAAGGGAAAAGGGGCGAGCGTGATTACCCGGCTAAAGATTGACGTATGACTGCTCGAACTCGCGTGTAACTTACACCGCACTGTCAGCTTAGTGGTAAAGAGAATAGAGGAAGGTGATTCACTCTATCTCGACCCTGATCCGCGTGAGCACTTTGTGTCGAGATCAGCAACCGAGACCTGCCGCTCTTAATTGATTTCTTTCTGCGGCAGTCCTGTCCCGAGACGGCCTCGTTCCTCATACACGACGACTCATCCCTGCCGGCGGTAAATCAGTTCCTCCGGGCGTCGTATCGATTTCCTCGGAAGTAGTCCGCTGAGCGAGCAAGTACAAGCGGGAACCATCGTCGACCGGATATGGCATTCTTTCGCAGGGTCGTAAATTCCGCGAAACGGTCATGCGACCCGAGAGCAATCAAATGAATCCGCTTTTATGTCGCTTTGCATCGTTTCTCGCGGTGATTAGTTTTGCAAATACCATCCTATGAGGGAGCACTCAGAAATAAAAGCAGGATCCTTTTGGTAGCTTAGACAAAAAAAAGGAAATGTTGCTTGCTGCGCGTGCACGCTATCGTGAAATCGATTATCTCACGCTCGGAGTGGCATTTAGAATATTATTGTTATAAAGTCGTTGGCTGTCGCTCTTCACTCTCCTTAGCGAAACATTGTAATCTTTACTTAACGTAAATATTAACTTTACGTAAGCCTTAACCTTAACGAAACTGCCGCGCAAGTTATATGAGTCCGCCATAGCTTGAGCAGGCATTCTAAGTATGCATGGGGCCCCGAGGCTGTGCCAGTGTGCGATGCGAACTCGGCTAAGTTCGTATCAAGAACGAGTGCTGCGTGAGCGTCCGTGAGGACTCGGATCCATTCACACTTTTGTGCCAATGGATGGATGGGATGTTACTGGCTATACCCTTTGTAACGGGCGGTAGCTTGCGCCACCTAGCCTAAGTCTAAGAAGACAAACAACCAAGAAATGGCGACCTTCAGTGTTTCTTCATGGGGTTTGGAAAGTGGTCCTTCACAAGCTTATCCGCTGCTAAGATCGGTATGCGGGTAAATTATGAAACACACTTTGTATCGGCTATTGAAAGGAAAAAGCACCCCTATCTTTAAAAAAACCTATTTCGGCAAATATCAGTGTATCTTTGACACACAAGGTTCACGGATGTGGACAACGTGCATGCGCAATGACCAATTTCGAATAATGACGCAAGAGCTTTGCGTGGCCAATGCCACGGGGGTAAAAGAGAGAGGTGTCTTAACGTTGCCATTTGGTCCATTGCAGCAAGTCTGGCGAAGATTCACCCGTATTTCGAACAAACGCCGCGAGAGGGCGCATCAACATCACTGGGTGCCAGAAGAGGCCAACGAGAGCCACTAGAAGTACCGGAAATGGCACCTCTTTGTCGTATTTTCCTGCCACGTGTTGGATTGTTTGGTTAGTTCATTTTGTCATGGTTCCTTGCAGGGTAATGTGTGGTAAAGAAATGATTGCTCCCTGTTGCACGACTGAGCACAGGCCTGAACTTTACGTTTTATGAGAGTGGTGGCCAACAAATACAGCTTCAGCGTATGAAGCAGAAGTTTGATTGGCTGTAGTTACTGCTCAAGTTGAATGCAATGAGGTCTTACACTGTGCAAACAGCACCAGAGGCAATTAACTACATTTAAACAATGACTTACATTTAAACCACACAGCAGGGATTGGAAGCTTGCTATTATGTTGAGAGGTTCAGTCTAAAGTTATTTTGAGTGGTTGTGAAGCGTGATGTGCATTACAAAACGCACATAAGGTTTGCATTGTAAGTATAATTAATAATCATAAAGTGAACAAAATAGTCGCAAATTTATCTAATCATACACTACCACTGGCGAAGTGCATAACCAAAATCGTTGCTGCGGTAGTCCTTTTCATGTTTGGCAAAACGACGGTAATAAAAGCACTGTAAGACTCTCAACTTGACGGTGTTAAAATAAGAGATTAATGACCCCCAGTTTACAACCGTGCTTTTTGAACACACACCATCGAACTCGTCTCAAGCTAGAAGTAGCCAGGATAAAAACTCGTGACATAACAGCGAGGCAGATCCTGGATGAAATGTCACAGATAAGGGCCAGAAGAGGGCACCACCGAAACATATCGGCCCTAATACGGCGGTTGCCATAATAAAAACCTGAATAACTTTTGTTTAGTTTTTGTTTTTAATATATCATTCTCATATTGGAGCGCTCTGCGGCTATCTTCGCAGCAGCAGCCAGAACCGGGTCGTACTGAAGACGCTGACATCATGAATGCAAGTCGACTCCTGGGACAGCTTGCTAGAAAAAGCGTCTCTAAGGCCACGTTTACATGAGTGCGATCGTTGCGCATTGGACTGAGCAGGGACCGATAACACGCAGCCTATATTCCTACTTCTTACTCTTCTACCGACCTGCTACCAATCAAAATAGTCAAATCTCGATTCAATGCACTGCGGTCGCACCCATGTAAATGTAGCCTAAGGTAATGAAAGAAAGCCTGCCAAGCCTTGGGCGCATGAGTGGTTGAAAATAGACTTTACATGCCACTGCGTTCGTGCGCTAACGTCGACAGTTCTTTTTTTTTTAATCCGGACCTGTGATCTTTATTTCTGCACTTATTTGTTTAATAATAACACTGCATTAATACAGGGTTACAATAGAAGAGGGGTACGAAAAATGAAATAGCGTTGAATAAATTAACGGATGGCAAAAGTATTTGAAGTAGTGAACATATGATAACAATATTGGTAGAAATGAACATATGCTAAAAGGCGGCCGGCTGATGCTTGAAACTGTCAACAGAACTGCAATCGGTAATAAGGGTGGTCAAATGTATTCCAATGCAAAAAAGTTTGAGAAGAAAACAAAATTAAAATACAAATCAATGTGAAGTTGAAATTTTTTTGTGTTTCATTAGTGTGAAGCACCATCTTAGTTGTAGTAGGAAAGCTAATCAGGTCGATGTTGTTAATATCAAGGTCATCTGTGATGATTCAGTTGAGGTCTTTAGTTTATAATTTCTTGCGCAATTTGTTCACGCGGCGAGCATAAAGATCTCTTACACTTATGCAGGCGGCAACACAGTATTTCGCCGATATTAACGTCATATCGAGAAGAAAAAAAAACGGCTAGCATCCCAGTTGCTTTCGTTCTGCCGCGCGCGTGCGCAACAAAAACAGCTTACAGCTTTTTTTTTTTTTTCAATCTGGGTACAATGTTTTGTTAATGTCCTCGGGAAAATGCGTACACCATGAAACACAAAACACAGCGGGAAAAGACGAGAATTTAGCCGCCAGCAGTGTTTGAAACTGCGCCTACGCAGGCTGTGCCTATCAAAATCAGTCCACTCGGTTAGGGTTCGTAGGGACGCCGGTCAGAGTCTTGCCTCAAACCAGTGACTGGGCTCGAAAGCGGTTTGTTGCCCCTGGGGTCGAGTGTTTTTTGGAGAGGTGTATAGTATTGGAAATACGGTATATATACTTGATATACTTATACACCAAACCAAATTTTCCACTAAATTTATCCTGTTACATATTCCCGTTACACTTCTGCGCCACACTTTCTGGATTATTTTGTATGAGACCCTATTTCTATACACAATACAACGGGAAAACCAAACTAAACCGTAATTGTTTTTACAAAATCGTGTATTTATCTTGACACCTTGAAATTTCAGTCAACTTCAATGTACTCTCCACCTGAGAATACACTTGTCGAGACGTTTTATCCAATGCTCAAAGTATCCTTTAAACTTGTCGATGTTGATGTTTTTAAGCGCTTCTGCCGTTTCTTTTTCACCTCTTCGACATCGGCGAACTGTTTCCTTTGAGCACATGTTTAATCTGGTGAAACAAACGGGCGACACACGGGGCGAGCTTGGGTAAAAAGAGAGGATGCCGTTTTTGTCAAAAGTTGCCGATCACTCCGCGCTGTACGGGCAGGGTCGTTGTCACGGTGGACGAACCAACCTCCTGTTTGCCACAACTCGGGTTGTCGTTCTTCTCACAACGCGCTTCGTGTTCGGCAAATTTTGTTGTGCACTCAGCGCTTTTTTTCAATCATATTTCGTACGTGTAAAATAAAACTTCCGTCTGGTGCGTGCAACTTCAACAGCATTCGATATATTACCAAATTAGGATTCTGATAAATGGCGAAATGTCAACGGTCTTCCGAGATATAAAAAAATAATATATATATATATATGAAACGAAATTATTTTACGCCAAGGCAATCTGGTGTCACGTCGGGCCAAGAAATTTGGAGTGCAAACTTCCTCAGTTCCACAGTGCTAAAAAAAGACCTACATCATCTCAGACAAAAAAAGAAAAGTTTGCACGTTGTTGCAAAACGTTACACGAGCCGCGCAGAGCACTCATAAAAATATTGTTACATGTTATCTCATGCGACGTCTGCCACACTACTGATATTGATTGGTTTCAACATCCCTCTTTTTCTTGAAACTTGTCGCACTCATGCATAATTAAACGTGACGCATATCCAAAATTAGGGCCCACGACAAAAGCGGTTGCGCGACCGCTTATTTATTCAAACTAACCGTCAGCGCCAAGCGCGATAATATATTGTGGAAACAAAAATCGAAATGTGTGGCAGGACGCGTTACTTGATTACAGCCGCAAGTTCCGCTGCCTCATCTATTATGCTTGGTGTCTATTTTCACACGTGCGCAACTGGATCTATTCATTTATGCAACTGCTAATGAACAGGTATAACACGGCACCTCTTATATACAAAACAAAACAAAATGTTGAATGCATTCGACCATTACCGGCACCTAATGCCCGCTTCGGGGACAAATCTAAATGTGCATTGGACAATGGCAGAAACCCTAGTACATTATTAAGAGTCCCCGCTTCCCTCCTTAGCTGCTGATGGTTTTCCCCACTCAATTATGAGCGCGATAGGCAAGCCACTAAGGTTCTCTAAGAGGGGCAATCCCTGACGAACTTGCCATATCCAAGTAAGTAATATACAATTAGGCCTAGTGTACAACAAAATATTTAAAGCGATGCAGCATTTGAGGTGTATTTAATGCAAGATAGATGTGTCGCCTAATGGGTGTCCCTAGAGAATGAACGTGAAATACACTCGACATTTTAGAACTGCATCTCTTATTTGTGTGGCCTGAAAGGACATAAATGATCAGAAGACCTAGTATGATTGACCAATACACCATAATAATTCAAATAAAAATAATCCAGAAAGGAGAGTATTCTTCAGAAGAACCAGTAAAAAATAACGTTTTCACTGGCACATAGTAGTTCAAAATGTTCAAAAACAGAATGGTTAAAGTATTAAGAGTCAAATAATCTTAAAGTAATAATGAAAACAACAAGTCAAACATGTGTACCTTATGGCAAAAAAAAGATATGGCTGTTGAAGCGCTATATACGCGGCGATTTATATAAACCTCTGCATGTACTAATATATCAATGTTCAATGTGCAATTTTTATTATTGACGTGCTTACCCAAAGCTCAGAGGGTTTTGTGGTAAAAAACTAATCATGACATATGTATTCGAGGCAAATAAGCAGGGTGTTTTTTTTTTAGAGCGCAGCTCTTAGGCGCCCGTTTCCGGCTTGAGCGGCGTCGGTGTCGGCGTCGCCGTCGGCGTAACCGCACGGTGCATTATGGGTGAATTTTCCCGAAGGAACCCGAGGTCCCGAAGGACCTCAGGTTTTCGGGAGGGCCTCGGGAGGACCTCGGGTTCCTTCGGGAGGACCTGGGTTCCTTCGGGAAGACCTCGAGTACCTTCGGTGACCTCGGGGAGGGGGGTCACGTGACCTCGGAAGGGAGTCACGTGACCCCCCCCCCCCCCGAGGTCCCCCCGAGGACCTCGGGAGGACCTCGGGTGCCTTGGGGGCCTCGGGAGGACCTCAGTAGGACCTCGGGTTCCTTCGGGATGACCTCGGGGAGGGGAGTCACGTGACTCCCCTCCCCGAGGTCACGTGACACCCCACAAGGTCATGTGACACCCCCCCCCCGAGGTCACGTGTCCCCCGCGAGTTCAGTGACTCAGTGACCCCCCTCCCCGAGGTCAGGTGACCCCCCCCCCCCCCCCGAATGATTCCCGCCTCAGTAATTTTCCCTACTCCTCAAGAGCTGCACTCCAATTCGGCGTTACAGGGAGTTGTAAACGGCTTTCACTTTTTTCATACTTCCAGATTTGTTTAAAAAAAGACGTGAAAGCTACACTTATGCGGTTTGCGCAGGTGAGTTATACCGCCAGGGGAACACAGTATAGGGAGATAGTCGCAACTATCAGTCGGCTCATTAAGTAAAATGTGTTAATTACCTATTTAATTAGTGCAAATAGACATATAGTTCCAACTAGAAACTTGTTGAGCATCATCAAAAACCACTAAATCAACTATTTTTAGAAGGATATAACGGCGGGGCAGCATTTTATGGCGTTCTGTAAAAACGCTTCATTTGGACGCGTTTCTAGATGTCGGTTTCTTGTCGGAGCGCATCTTTGCGCCCGCGGTTCTGCTCCCCGGTGGTCGCGGCGCGAAGCCAAGTCCTCGCCTCACTCGTAGAATGGAGGGAAGTAGGGCGCACGTGTGTTGCGCGTCTCAGCCACTGGGGAGCAGGACCGCGGGGGCGTAGATACGCTCCTATAAAAAACCGAAATCTAAAAACGCGTCCAAATGTAGCGTTTTTTACAAAACGCCGTAAAATGCTGCCCCGGCGTTACATCCTTCTAAAAAGAGTTGATTTAGTGGTTTTTGATGTTGCTCAGCAAGTTTCTAATTGGAACTATATGTCTATTTACACAAATTAAAAAGTTAATTAACAAATTTCACTTAATTAGCCGACTGATAGCTGCGGCTATCTCCCTATACTATGTCCCCCTGGCCGTATAACTCACCTGCACAAACCGCATAAGTGTAGCTTTCACGACTTTTTTTAAACAAATCTGAAAGTATAAAAAGCACATCCTGTATATCCTTGAAAGTCATACGCAAGCTTAAATCATACACATGGTTAAAATTCAAACACATGCTACGGAAGGCAAATTTGTAAAAAAACAGAAATGTTGCAAAAATTCTTGTTTTAGACATGTCGGATTCGTGATACCGGAGACAAATGATGTCAAGATCTGGGTAATACGGAAGGAATGCGAAAGTGTACAGAAGCAAGAGGAGTAGGACTGTCAAGCGATCCATGAACTGACCTACGCGAAAAAATAAAATACAATATTTACCTCCTGTTAAAGTGCGTAACCTCTTTCTGAGTAGTCCTACATATAGTTTTATTTTCCAGACAATATACATCCGATAACGTGCTACAATGTCTTGACAAATGCATCGCTTGGGTTTTGTTAGGATTCAAAAGTAGTTGCTTCCAGATGCACCATTATTGTACTGAGCAAGTATCGATTTGCAGCAAAGTACAGTCAGTGATAAAGTTCACCTGCCAAAACAACTTTACACACCCTGCAAATATGCGTACTTGCGAGTGTTTCACGGAGCATATCATGTCGCTTGTAAAACGGACCACCGATTCGAGCCATGAGACATACCCAAGAAAGACATTTAAGGACGTGACAAGCGGCCAGAAACTTAGATGCAATTCTTTAAGTCATGCAGATAACTTTTGTACCAGACAATATGCTCAGGGCAAAAGTTCTATGTTTGAGCAATAACGATTCGTGATTGACCTAGTTGAAGGCTTTAGACATATCCTCATATATTGCATATACCAGAGCCCTGCTCTGAACAATTGGTATAGAATGATGAAGACATGTTCATAACATTGTTTCAACATATTTACCTGCTGCCCAAAAACACCTACCTGCACTACACGTCACCTTCTCGAATCATTTTTGAGAATGCATTTAAAAGGGACACATGACGAGAGTAATTCACATCGATACAATTACCAGATTTAAAATCGGCACAACATTTGAATATTTATGGTTTTCTGGAAAGACACCATCATGGAGCGACAAGTTAAATATTTTCTCAAGAATAGGAGCAAAGCTTTCGCTGTAGTCCTTCACAATAAAGTTAGAGAATACCAACGCACTCATCGATAATTTAGAATTAAGTTTTCCGATAACCGAAAGCACCTCCTCAACCGTAACGCTCGTGAAAGACAAATATTCATCAGAAATCCAAAATCTTATGTTACAGGCGAATTGGTGTTGACATTAAAGAACATATAATAAAATTATGTGAAAACAGCTCACAAAGAAATTTTGAGGCGTATGAAAAGCAGAATCGTTGGTTATATTGTTTGACTGCTTCTGTTTCATAAAGCTACAGAATTTTTCGGGTTGCTTCTTTTTGTTTCTAAGCTCCACCTTCTTACGGTACAGCTGTGGCGTCACGACGGGCACACCATGAGCTATCGAGAGCAGCCTGTTCTCGTGCCGCGCGTATGTTAGATCGGCAGCATGTACACCGGCAGACAAGCGAACGACCAGCCCTAGTACAAAATCTTGTATATATTACTACTATGGTATCTTGTATCACTCTTATGTGGTATTATTGGATACAGGATTCTGCATAGGTATATGGGTCCCATATCCACATACGTGATTCTGTATAGGTATACAAGCTCCATACGAACATACAGGATCATGTAAAGGTATACGGAATTCATAGCTACATACAGGATACTGTATGTGGGGCCCATACCTGCATACAGGATCGTGTACATATATTCAAGTCTGTCAACAATATCTCCACCTTCTTACGATACTATAAGGCCTGTGCGAGCGCACTGGATATGTTTTACACCGATGGGTGTTATGAGCTCTTCCCACCAGTGGAAATGACATCCGGTGTTGACGCTGTAGTTATAGTAGTTTTCGCTGTTGATGTTGTAGTTGGCGATGCGGGGCGTTTGTCGTGTATGTTGCCGAATCCTTGAAAGAGATCGCCCTGCGCCCATGAGAGTCGATCTTTGGTCACATGCGGGCGAAGCGGAGCATTGCCATTGAGCTATGCCACAGCTTTAATAACACGCTCATGCTTTGGGAATTTGGCTGTGCCGGATGCCCACTCAAAGCGAAGTGAATTGGAGCAAGTCTATGCCATCAAAGTAAAAATATGCTAGAGCGATTTTGTAGAGACCAGGATTTTTCCATCCCACCCTTACGCTGGGACTGCAGCCAAAGGCGCAAGCACGAGAGCTCGAGGTCACTGGTTTGAAGCGTTCTTTCGCAGAACGAGAGCTCGCCCGTATGCGTCTGTAGTGCCGTGTTTTGAACGTTTCACTATATGGAACCTATTTATTCACAGACGTGCGTGCAAACAGACGCACAGGCCAATCTGAACGATTGCACTCTCGTACGAAAAGACAGGTAACGTCACTAATCCAAGCAACCGAGGAGTTGCTTTCTTTTCTGCCGAAGGAACGTCAGCCCCTTCTACGGGATAGAGATAAGTGCTTCGGGTTTATGTAAGAAGTATGGCCACCTCTACTATGCAAGCGGAGGACCGTAATGCTTAAGCCCTCATCGCTCCGGTTCGCGTCGGGATGACATAATGTACAAGTTTGCGTGTTTGCGCGCGCGTGCGTGCATGCATGCATATGCATATATATTTGTTTCTGTCTGTATGTGCGTGCGCGTGCATGTGTATTTGTGCATGCATGTGGGTATCTATATGTGCGTGTGTGTGTATATATGTATATCTCTGTGCGTCTGGGCGTTCTATCCTTTTATACATTGTATAATATAGTTATACCTTCTAATTCACTCGGCGGCGGGCTAACAGGCGCACCTGCGTAACAGTCCTGCTTTTCTGCCTAGCGTTGTATACTACCGTGTGGATGCTCTATTATGTGCAAATCAATTTATTATTACTGTTAATATAATTACAATTACTTACCGTCCACGAAGTGTTTCTGGTTTTGGTAGCCTACGACATGTACTCAGAAATTATATTTCTTTCGGATTTAACAGCGACGAGATTGATATCTACACAGAAAACAATGTTTAGTATACGATACACCTAGCAGGATTCTATTATGAATAAAATATAGCGAAAACATATTGAACGATTTATTCCTTAATTCGCTTACGAAAAATTATCAGTGAGTTTCGATTGACTTTCTAACGTACTCTATAACAGTACATTAGAAACTTATTTGAATTTCATTGATAATTTTTGTAAGGGTTTTGAGACAGCCCAGCTTCACGCTGTGTGAACCACTTAAAATGATAAATAATTATTTATCTATTTTAACTCTCAATTCCATCCAACATAAATGTCCATCCATCCAGGTAGAAATATCAAAATAAATTAAATAAAATCCGAGTTAAATATTGTTCTGTTCAACATCCTTGCGAAATAACCAGTCGGTTCTGAAAGTTTCTGCTTTGTTGTGCGTTGCTCACCAAACTTTTCGAGAAAGCGTAAACGCCGTCGTATCTCACAGGAGCACGATTCTAGCCGCAGCCGTAGAACTGCTTCACGATGTAGCACTGAACGGAACACACTGAGCGGGGAAGGTATCTCGCTGGAAGTCGAAATCGCTGAACCGGGGACAGCACAGCAATTTTTCCTGCGATATCTATGCTTTTCGTGTCATTCTCTAAAAACACTTGAGATGTTAGTACTGATCGAATCACCCAATCAGTGGCGGTTTTAACAGTCATCTAGGCATCTTCGCGTGAAATGTGAAGATAGGTGTAGACTGGCTCGGCTGGCAAAATGGCTGCAATGTCCATGATCCAACGAGTTTTCCTTCCTGCTCGGGCTGTTTAATTGATTGCTACGTCATGGTTCAGCTTTTCGGCCGCCGTCAGGGTAGCACGCATTTCGGATACGTTTTGTGACCACTGTAAAGATGTAACGCGACACCAAGTGTATTTTTTTTTTTTTTAGGTTGTGCTGTTTTGACATTCTGCTGCTTGGATATTGTGTTATTTTGTCGCAAACACTCTTCATTATTTAGCAAAAATATGCTGCCGGAAGGTTTCAAACTAGTATTTCCAGTTATGAGACCGCTGCTTTTATTTTAAATATGTTTTAACCATTTTTTAAACAAATAACAAACAAAATTAAACGTCCTCAAGTACCTCCTCTCATTTTTCTCCCGATGTAGCGCAAAATGTACTCACCGAATGACCGCCTTACGTTATATAGCCCATGATAACTTAATAAAAACAGGGATATTCCTGTTGATCTTGTTATTGCTTCTCAACCAATAAGGTTGCATGGTTAACGGATAGGTACGCCACAGTACGAATGACGAAGAAACACCCGTGAGCATAATGCGCCACACCCTTCTGTTCCTTCGTTGTTTGTTTTCTTGCATAAACAAAGATTATCCGTGTGTTCCATTTATTCAGCTAATATCAGTATTTAAGGGCGGGGGCTTACGGACAGAGCTCATCTCTTTTACATTGCACGCTACTTCTTGAAGTTGGGTGCCTCGGGCCAAACCACAGCGCGCATCAGAATAATTAAACTATAAAATCGGCTCTAATTTAGTGGAGAAGTAAAGAATGAAGAAATGAAGCACCAAGTAGCAACAACTGCTTGCGGAATAAAGGTCATGCCTCCCTCTCGTTTGCACCCGCGGGGGAAAAAAGGAGCGCTAAACGACTAAAAAAGAAAACTGCCAGAACTTGACACGGGCATCGGTCTTCTGATTTGAAGAGGTCAGCCACCTCAATTTATAGTACAAGAAATTCAGCTCCGCAGCCGTCAGAGTGATACATCAAAATGAGTACGTCAGACCCATAATAAAAAGAGAAACAAGAAAACAAGGCTCAAATAGTTTTGTTAAGCCAGGAAACAAACCACGCCCTCTTACTCTCCTAAATGAGCCCCACGAATAAGCGGGGAGGCGTGCACAAGAAAAAGCAGATACCCTTCAAGACATCATTTGAGGTTTCATAAAGAGCCGTGTTCTTTTATACATTGGGTTTCATCCTTCGTGTCTGAATCTTTTTTTAAGATTTTGTTCTTTCTAGCGTGAATTGCGATGCGTCCCTGCTTCTCACGTCAGATCCACGGGCGGAGAGTCAAGCGAAGCGGAACTGACAGCCTTTGTCCTGAAGCTATTACTTTCTCGTTGCTTTATGGCACTCTTAAGAATACACATATTTTGGTTTTCTACTTATTTGCATTCTTATGTTTCCGATAAAAACCTTCGTTTCATCGCCAGTCGGCGGTTGCTTCAGTTTGCACTAAAATTTTTATATGATAGATATTGCCGTTTGTATTCTTTTGGCTGCATGGTTTAATCTGCATGTCATTTCCCCATGGTCGATTCTCGAACTTTCTAGTTGTTATCTCTTGTTGAGAACTCACAATCTGCACAAAAAAAGTACCATAAAATTCGGGAGCACCAACTTTCTTACAACCGGTATAAGCAAACAATTTATATACCAAAAGTGAGCTTTTAATTTTTGCTAATATATTTTATATAAATCATTTTAGGAAACTTTGCTATATTGAGTACATAAAACTACTGCGGCACACTGTTAGCACAAACGCAAGATCTGGCACTGCTTCGTAATTTAACCCCGAAAGGGTTTGACGTCCACCAAATTTAACAGTTAACGCGTGCCTCATAGAAGCTGTTCCCACCACAAAAGTATTTTTATTAGAGCTGTTTATTGAAAAAAAAAAAACGATGATTATTTGTTTGCGTTAACAGTGCCGTGCAGTGTTCAATATTTCGCAAGCTTTATTTTTAATGTCTGATTCATAAAATTTACTTGAATGAGAGACAGTAAACCATATCTTACTACTTTGGCAGTAGTGTCATTCGCTATTTGCTTTCTACAAAGACACTTTCCGAATCCCTGCCAACAGTCACTTACCCCAAATAAAAGCTTACATAGTAGTTGAGATTTTCGATTATAAGTGTATCTGTAGGACCAGAAAGAGTGAATAAATAAATGAATGTCAGTGCATTTGCTTTTACACTGTGGCTAGACTTACGTCCGGACGAAGCACTGAAACGCGTAAACCTAACCCCCCCCCCCCCCGCCCTCCTCTCTCTTCCCCATGAACCTAGGGAAGGCGAAGATTTGGTCGTAACGCTAGACACCTCGTTGTTTTTATATTCCTATCACATTACAATAGCATTACTCAAAAAGTCCCATTTCAGTGGAGAATGAACTTTACGGTTCTGACGTCAACGATGGAAAACGATTGATTTTGAATCAAACTATTATCTGGCCAGTTTGACCCAGAGATGATAAAACATTTTCATCTAATTCACGCGTGACGCTTATGAAAATTAAACTTAAAATTAAAATAAAACTTGAGTTATAAGTTTATTCATTTAAAATTCGCTGTATTATTCCGTATAAATCCTGAATGAACCAGCAAAAACGCCAAAACTACAAAATAATCACTTCAATTATTCATATTGTCACCGACATTGGTACTCGTAAATTATGAATAAAGTCTGACAGACGTTACGGACCCAAACATTCTGATACAAAGCCATGTATAAACCGATTTGATCATTAATTGTATATAATTAACTACTCTGTAAAAAACACACTTCTTGAAGACAATACAAACATCTAAGTCTCAGCTAGGAATGATAATAGCGTAATGTACTCATACCACTAACAAGCTGTAATAAGGATCACTGATATCACCATGTTACCACATTGCCTATCTGCATTCCTCCAAGGACTAAAAGCGATCCGTATGAAACACGCTGCATACAAACATGTCTATGTTTTCCCACCAAATGTGGTTGATGTGAAGCGGCTACGCATGAAACGCGTCGACGTCAGCGCCACCTCAGCGCCGTGACGTCAGAATCATGCGACGGTGTATAGTTTAGTGTACATCACAGACTTGCTGGTAAGGTGTTGATCTCGGCGAGCATAAATACCCTGTCAGTGTCACTTTAAGCACACTTAGGAAAAAACTGAAGAAAGAAACAGGTTTTATTTTTTTCAATGGACATTGCATTTTTAGGTAGACCGTGTTGATAACGTTTGACTCACGGGAATGCAATTTTAATAATTTTCTCGTTGGCGCATTTTGCTGTATGCGCCGCATCTTCCGCGGTGTTTATAGAACTGGGTTTCTATGTAAGCAACGCATGTACACATTCAGGACGCGTGACCACTAGAGCTTTCTATTGCATTCGCTCTCGCCGCGATTTCTATCTCAAATTACTCAAGGATTCAAGTTACGTGCGCGTCCCTGCAAACCTGAGCTTCATCCGGTTCTCGTGTTACCCTAACGCATCAAGTTACTCCAAGCGCACAAGTTGCAATGCGTCTGAAGTCGGGCCAACCGTTTCGTGCGACGCCGGATGTAAACATCTAATTGCCTCGCTTGTGTATTTTTTAATGCAGGAATGTTTCGGCTCGCACAGTATTGCAGTACAGTACACAGTACAGTACAGTACACTGGTAAAAGCCTATAACCAGATATGGTTATGTAGAACAATGTTGCTAGGTAGGACCTTTCGCGATATTACCCCCAGATAAGGTGGTAGGATTCTTTAGAAACTCGGGAACACGCCAGTGGTGCGAAAAATCACAAACTGTGGTTGATGCAACGCGCGTTGTACACTCGCCTGCGATAACCCGAAACGGCCGCGATTTCCACGGCAGATAGTTTTAGTACAGTTGAAACCTACTGTTACCATAACTTTTAATAGTGCCGTACGTTATTTAGCGAGCGCAATAAATAGGGTATAAATATTATTAGGTGAGAACGTCGAAGAGCTACTACGTTAGGAGCCAACTATTTTACATACTAAATAACGTTTATGAAGGAGAATACCAACCAAACGCCTTGAAGACGTTTCTGAGAATTCTTCGTTGTTGTGGCGTGGTACCGCAACACGAACGAAAAAATATATATGTGGTTTTTGATAAACATGTGACAGCACTTTGGATGTCGCGCGACCGAAATCCAGTTGCTCAATATTCAATGAAGACTGGAGTAGGGCGTTACATGACCTCACTCGATTACCGTCTTTCCTCAGATTGCGGTTACCCTAGCTATGGCGTTGAATATTGGGGGTGGCTGTGCAAACAACAAAATATGCAGAGAGATACTGACATTTACAATGGGGACAAACCTAGCCTATACGGAGATAAACGCCCGGATTAAGATCAATTGCTTATCAAGATAAGTTCAATTACTTATATTTCAATAATGATCACGACGGCCTGTTACATTTCTAGTCTATTCTTTTATTTTGGATGATTCTTTTCACTCTATCGCGGTTTAAAAAAAGAACAGCTGAATTCTTCAAAACATTTCAACCCTCTCCCCCCTCCTCCCCCCCGCCCCTTTTTCAAATGCCCGCGAGGCTACTTCTTCAGTACTGCACCTTGTACGAATTTCTTCTGTCATCGGTACGGGGACATATTCCCAGGAATCGGGTTACCCGTATGATGCCTGGAGGTTAGGGAATTTCATATCCGTTCCCTATTTTCTTCAACGTAACCTCCGATGAATTCTGGTTTTTAGTCTGAAACCAAAAATTAATAACCAAAACACCGAATCTGTGGAAAAATATGCCCTCCCTCTATAAAGACACTCCCGAATTCCCAGAAAAATATAATCCTCCAAAACACAAAACCCTAGCTCTAATTACTATCAAAGCGATATAAGTTTACTATAACCTAAAACGGGGTAAGAACACTTCACAGCTGTTTCTAGCCAAAAAAAAGCCCGCGCCGAAGTGCTTCTGGGGCACGTGCGGTCGTAGCACACGTGACCACTCGTGTCGTTGGTAGGACGAGAACGAAAATCAAATCTTGTCTTTATTAGTTCTTTTTTGAAGTTATTACACATTAAGGTGAGATCTGCTATGAATAAGGAACGATAATCGATTGTTACAACGGAGTCAGGTAGTTCATTTCAGTTACTTATATATAAAAAGAGGCAATATTTAAAAAAAGTGAGTTCTGCCAAAATACAATTTGAGTTTATGACAATGGTCACTCACTGGCTGATAAAAAGAATTCGCGATTGGTTCAGTGCTTGTAGAACAAGTTAGAAATAAAGGACAGTCTGTCTACAGCTTGTCTATCTTTAATGGTGGAGAAATAAAATTGAACTCTTAGGTACCAAAATACTTAGAGATACGCAGTCATGTAGAATAAAGGGATCGCGCGGTTTTGAATTAAGTTTAACATATCGGAGAACCAATTTAATGCGGGTTTCAGATGCTAGAAGCGTATTCCAGTTGGACCTGACAAGGGTGTAGTAGAGCTAGGTGCATAATCTGCGTGGGGCTTAATAAAGATGCCGTCTTAAAAATCCCAATGCTTTGTTGGCGCATAAAGGTATATACAGGATTTTCTGGAGTATAGTCCGCGGACTATACAGGCTTAAAAGTTGAAATTTCACCTGGTGCGGAGTATCTACAACTCGGGACTATACAAGGTTTTGTATTTTTCTGGATAGTTCACTGTGACAAGACGTGAAGGATTTTATGAGTAACAGAGTATATTAATAGTAATATATGTATGATACAAGCTTCTTTTTGAGCTAGTACAGCAGGCATTTGACAAGGTTGGCTGTGTATGATCATTTTTACGTTCGAATTACACACTAAGTGTGCACTATGCGACGCGTGCGGACTATCCAACGGGTGCGGACTATCTAAGCAAAAACTTTAATTTTGACCTCAGATTCGCCTTTGCGGACTATACACCCGGTGCGGATTATAGTCCGGAAAATATGGTACTCAATATGAGTTTTCCAAAGCCGGTAGGAGCTTAGGTTCACGGCAAGGTATTTGAAAGTTGATACCTTCTCTTTTGGCTAGAGATCGAGTTGATAGGTTGACCGGATTACGAGATTTATGAAAGCGATACACATTTAGCTTTATATCCAATAACTGGGACATGAGCCACTCAGCTTACCATTTTTCAATCAAAGTACTTGTAACTATCGGCAATCGCTATCGATAGATAACAAGTTCATCAACAGACAAACGAACGCAGCTCCGAAGTTGGTGAAAAATATCTTTAATATAAACAAGCGAAAGCAAACGCCCCACTAGACTTCCCTGGTGTACTTTAAAAAAGATCATGAAGGGAACGAGCTGATGCCTCGCCAAGTCGGGCAGACTGGGTTGAGTGGTAAGAGAAGTAGTGACCGAATTATTTCCTTAATTTATTTTTAATTGCTTTAGTTTAGAGGTAAGTCTGCAGTGTGGCATAGGATCAAATGCTTTAAAGAAATCAATAAATATAGCATCTCTTTGCGTATGTATTGAGATTGGTTTCACTATAAGTCAACAACTCAAAAGACTGTGGTTGTGCAAGATCGACCCATGCGAAATCTATGCTGATTTCAAAATAATACATTTCTGGCATCGAGAAGTCGCATAATGATTGTAAATTTAATATCCGTCAGGAGTCTAGAGCACACACTTATTGAAGAAATGGGCCTATGATCACCCACTCAGAGGATCCGCACTTAAAAATGGGAATTACATCAACATGTCTCCAGTCAGTAGGATTTCACACCCGTGGAAAGTGATTGCCTAAACATTTTATACAAATAAGAAAAAGAGGTGTGCTGAATTACCTTTGAAATTTTGTTGTTTATGTCATCACAGCCAGGAAAGGAGCTGAGCGGTCAGTTCTCTATTGAATTCCAGATTTATTCTGGAAAAATGGTTATAGTCTCCATTTTCCTGAAGGTATGTTGTGAAGGGTGTAGGAGTATCGTGAAAGCTTTGTGGGTAAAAACGCTGTTGAAATGCTCGTTGGAAGTCAGTACACACTTCAATTTCCCGGAGGTCTGCTCCACCTAAATGTATACAATGACCTGGAATTTTGTTTTAAGCATTATTTATTTTTGTAAGTATTTTTGAATGAGAGATACAAATTTTGTTAAGCTCGTTTTTTAAAACTTGTTTGGCAGTTCTTCTTTAGCGTGTACAAATACTCGCAAATTTCCGAAAACGGGATCATGGAAGCATTCTCATTAGCTGTCTTAGCAGGTTAAAAAACAGCTCGTTTGTTTCTATGCATTATTTTGATATCATGGTTGAACCACGGTGATAAGGGATTACAAATAATTCGAATGTTTGACACGCGTTGATCAATGAGGTCATTAATCATTTCTTTAAATATACACCAGTCGCGCTCTACTGAGTCCTGACCGTTTGTTGAAAGATTATCTCGAAGCATGGGAAATGTTTTTAAGATATTAGCATTGATATAGTGACGCCGTCGGCTCCACCGAAGTTGCGAATTATTTTCCTTGGGCTTTCAGATACAAGGACATCAACAGAAAAGATAACATTTAAAAGAACGTGCTCACTATACAAAACCAAGCTGTGCACATTATCTACGTAATCAGGATGGGTAGTGAAGAATAATTCTAGAATGTGTCGACCAAAACTACTCATGACATTCCTGAATTCACCGCCCCTCTTTTGATTACTGCGAGATGCGTTTAGAATTGTAATACCCAATCCTACCGGGAAAATAAACTCCCCCGCAAAAACAACCGAGCTATTAGGGAAATCTGAAAATATTGTGTCAAGAGGTTTGCTGGACTTAGCCACAAACTAGCAGCCAAAATTTGGGAAAACGGTAACATGCGACTATAACAAAGTTGAGATGCTTTAATTATATCAGAGACATCTCAATGTATCAACATAGGAGACCAATCTGCATAAAGCAATTATTGTTAGGGCCTACGACAGTAACTTTCAACTTACAAAAGGCAGAACTTCGTATGTTCCTAGAATTTTTAATATCCCTCTGCACTCAATGCGGTTGTGGCATCAGCCGATGAGACCCCGTAGGAATGAATCACGTGGCCAGAAACGTTAACATTTCAAAACTATGCCCGGCGTTCTTTAAGCTGTCATTGACCAGAACTGACTGTATATCCCTAATTTTACCGTCAAATAAATTGTTCGAGGTCACGTCGGATTTGGCAAAATATTGGGGTTTAAACATAGCGTTGAGGATTCGCTCAAAGTCAATTCATCGTCTTAGAATAAAGAATTACCAAAGGGACTTTTCTAAACTTCGCTACCACCCAGTTCAGGCCGAATGCGCCGTGTTCATGATGGTATAAAAAAGTAGAGTACGCCATTGAACTTGAGCGCCGAGAGCAAGCATAAACCAGTCGGCGGGCAACGCGATTTCGCCTGGTGGTACTACACGAAAGCTGACCTTGATTTTCAAATTTCAGCGTGGAAACTTTCCTGCAAGCCATTTCCTATTTATGGAGCGCAGGGGCACCCGCTGTTTGCGAAACTCGCATATCTCTTTACCGTCTTCACAAATACAATAACGTGCCGCAGTTTCATACCGCCTCCGCATTTGACTGTTTCCTTAGATTGCCTCACCAACGTACTAACTCCTCAAGTTCGTCAAGTGTCTCGGTGGTGGGCGTCAGCACTATCTTTCGTTTGTTCTTAATTACTTCCGGCAGCATCTTTTCGCGAGAAAGCACGTTTTGGCATGACGAGCGTATTGCCGACATAGGTATAAAACACGTTGGGGTGTTTGTGATTTTGGCTGGCACATACCGCGCGAGCCAAATGGATTGTTGGTCCTATGAATGCACGACATAAATTTGTTCCTTGACACATATTGGTAAGGTTTTTCACACAAGTTACCGAAGAGCATGAATTTTATGCACCAGAAGTTTATAGAATAAACATGCTTCAGTCAACACCAGTAAATCAAACATAATCCTCTACCCGAGTCCTCCTTAAAAAGAGAGGCGTCTTGTATGTACAACATCTGAAAGGTGGAGGCCGGTGAGAATGATAGCGGAGACATTGATCTCAGTTACAGGACTATATTTCTAATTCAAATATGTGTCGCGCAGGTATTCGAAACAGCGCCTGACTTTATTGTTTTTCCTAATAAGACAGGCTCACATGGTTCTAACCGGCAAGAAACTCTCTTTTATAGGCTATTCGGCTATTACCAACAGCCGCCGCCTTCTCTTTGCTGTTGCGCGAACCATACATCTAGCCTTTGCGGACGGCTGACATAGGCCAAATTTTGTCTCGCAACAGTGTACTTCTTACTCGGGTAAGGTCATCTTTACACAGATTATTCAGCCACATGCTTTGTCTTCGGTCACTTTTGTGCTAAATGTTTGTTCGATACGTTACGAAACTGATTTATGCGATCCTTTCAGATAGACAAGTATTTTTTTGTTCTATGCACTTCATGCTCAAGAATACAAGATAGATACAGAATGTGTACGCACCTTCCACAACCGATTAATAACATCGCAGTTGTGGGTGAATTTCTTTCAGCACCCCATTCTTTCCCACCTCTCCACTCGGAACATACAATGTTCCCACAAAGCCGTCTTTGCGCGTACACGCAAAACGCTTCGCGTGCCTTGCAATACACGACGTTCTTGAATCCGGTTTATTACAGAACAAAAGCATGAGGCTAACACTTGTGGGTTCCAAGAAGTAAGAGTCGACAAAATGTTGTCAGATATTTTATTGTTCTCTTTAACATTCTTGCCCTTTTCTGACTTTGTGAAAACCATGAAGTCCAAGTTCCTTAACTAAATGTAAAAATGTGAAGTATTTTTCACTTCGTACAGTCCTTACCCATAATCCAGTTTAACTAGTTTGCATTTTGAAGAAGAAACTTTTATTTTACATTTGTATCTTCATAACTTTAGCAAAACGGCAATGACTCTTTTAATGCCTTCTCTCCCTTTACACCAAATTGGCGTGTCGTGCACGCAGACCCATGAATTATTCTCAGAGATGTTCTTCTGTGCTCTTTTTGGGCATATGGCGTAACATGGTGCCTCAGATTTGCAGCGAAAGCTGTGGCGTTCCCAATGTCTATGATTGACGGAGAAAACTCACGCCAGTGGTTTGGAGGGGTCGCCGGAGTCTGTCTCAGGTTAAAAAAACTAACTCGCGGTTGAAGAAGAATAAAGGCTTGCAAAAACAAAAGCCCGAGTTAATAAAATTCATTTCATCAGATCATAATTTTTTTGTTTCGGTAGAAGTAGTTTCAGTAGAAGTGTTTTCAGTTGAAGTTGAAGTAGATGGAGAACTGTAAACCGAAGGGTGTACACAAGACAAGCGCTTAAGTTTATTCTTCTCCAGCAGGGTTAGCTTCATAGTAATGCAAAAAAGTCGAAGAAGAGAGAGAAGGCTTGCGGAAAGAGGAAAATACTAATATTTGTGTCGCAGTCGAAAGTCAGACGGTCATTATTAGAGGGGGGAGGGATATGGCAAAACAATTATTTTAATTTTCTTAATAACGAACTACTAGGAGCGTTTGCAAGTAGCCGAGACTGAAAGGTGCCATCCTTGACCCTCATTAATCGATTTTTAGATACAGTGATGTCGCAAGTTAGGACACCTCCGTTCCTCTGAGAAAACGTTCATAATGTCAATTGTTCAGCATAATGAGACAAAGGCATGTGCAGTTCATTCCCCAAAATGTTATCTTTGCTGCGGAGTACTTATATTAACTGAGTTCTTGAATGAAAGGAAAATGCTAACCAAAAATAATACGGAGCTCGACGCTTCAAGACCAGTTCGGCCCTGATCACGGGTGACTGTTTTGTTATTGTCGTCGTCTTGCAAAACGATGACGACAAGAACAAAAACAGTCGCCCGTGATCAAGGGGCCGAACTGGCCTTGAAACGTCGGGCTCCGTATTATTTTTGGTTAGAGTTTCCTCTCATTCATTGTCATTCTTAACTAGGTGGATGTCCACCGAAAGGTTTACGTTTAACTGTGTTCTTATGAACGAGACTTAAACTGACCTCGTGAAACGCGCTTTTTTATATTAAGTCTGGGATCTCAAAATCCTGGTCAAGAACCGTTAAAATCATATATTGAAATCAAAGCAGTTATGACAGCTGTGGCTCCGCATAACTAGGGTTCGCGGATGCCCGGCTAAGGTAACAAAAAATCAACACTCCTCGCGAGCCTTCAACATACACCATTCGTGAAGGCTTCATTGAACGGGGACGCCATTACTAAACTTGTTTATAGAGAAACGGTGGCACTGTAGATTATTTTTTTATTTACCATATAGTACAGGCCATTGAACGCCCAAGAAAGATAAATAATCAAAAACGAGGAAACAAAATATTATTGTCGATAAGAGAGCAAAAGTCAGAGCGGTCGAGTTTAACACATGATTCATCAAGGTCTGTTTTTGCCCTTATCGGGAGGGTTTGAGCAAAAACGTATGCATTATAACAGCCCATTCAGTAATCTACACTCGTATATTGATTCGGAGGTTTTGTGTGGTATAAATTTTAATGCGAGCGCAGCGAAGTAAATAAGTACCAACACAGTACTACTCTTCTTATTTGTAATATAAATTATACTTGGTTTAAACTAGCGCGGCAAGACAAGGACCAAGTAAAGACGAGAGAGACGACAGCGGTGTCTCGCCTCACACCTTCAACTGCGAGGCTATAACTGGAAGGAACTATCTCGGATCACCGACCAGACAACCGAATTCATGTGGCAGCAATAGCTTCCAAGCCTTCGGGAGCTTGCTTGGAAGAAACCAAGTGTCGCAGAAAGACATGGCCACATCGTGGGTCAGGTCTCGCTTCCAGAAGAGACTTATCGTGTCCTGAGTAAAGGACCAAAGTTTGCGGTGGAACCGCGAAAGTCGGCTCCAGAGCTACTGGCCATGGCGAGACAAGTAACAAGCAGCGCTATCCAAGAGAAGTCCAGACGATGCACTTCCGAGGCTGTCGATATGTTGGCCCAGTCTAAATGTTCAGCCGCTAAACTTTCCCTAAAATGCACAGTGGAGTTCACTGGGAGAAAGTTCCCTTGCACTGTTGCCAGCATACAAAGATAGTGGATTTGTTGTAATGCCTAGAGAGACCTACCTGTCGAAAGCGTCTGAGGTGATTCTTTCTATCTTACGAAAGTGTGACGAGAGCGCCGTCGTCTGTCTCGTCCATACTTCGCCCTGGTCTTGTCGCGCAGTTTTAAACCAAGATGCTCAACAACTAACTTGCCCAAGTATACCTTTTAGCAAGATAAATTATACGTGAGCGTCAACAGGCTCGTGCCAGGCAGAAGCAACTACTTGTATTTCCCAGTAGGGGAGATTACTGGTGCTGTCGGGAACACATTTTGTGCTTGTCTGTCCTCATTACCAACACAACATGACTTGTATAAAAACACAAGCTTTTAAGACTCAAATAAGATTAAAAAATACATTGATATTCAAGACCTTTTGCATAAAAACGTACAAAATAGTGATTCATAATAAAATAATTACTTACCACACAGTAAAAGGGAACCCCTTACGCATTTTGACATCTAAATTACCTTGAGGTTTCTTAACGTCTTATTATTTTATGCTTGTATCAAAAATAAAAAAACAAAAGCCAATTAACATGGATTATCAAAGTAGGCTCGAACGGATCATTGAAGCGGCTCTAAAACTAGTAATATAGATTTATTCCCGAGTTTTCATTTTCCGTTTTCAGAAAAGTTTAGAATTTCTGCCTTTTTATTTCTCAACAATTTTAAACAATGGTTTAGTGGCTTCCGCTAACATTAGTTGAAATCGGTGATTAAGAAAATGTTGCTCAAAACGTAAGGAAGAGAGAGATCTAGAAAGACACTAACACCCCAAACAAAATTGTTTAATTTTTTTCTTAAACGATTTAGTAAGGTGCCAAAGACAACCCAGTCAATTTGTTGCTACATTTTAATAAAGTGAGAAAACGCGACTGCTCGAAATCGAAACCTAAACATGTGCACGGAAGCTCGGAAGCGATAGAAGCCGGAAGTCACATGACAATCACTCCCTGCCCAGTTTTTTTTTTCTTGTTTTTTTTTTTCGTTTGTTTTTGGGCGCGTGAAGCAGACGACGACAACGAGGACTTTGCTTGAACCATTTGTCGTGCGATTGTTTCGCACTTATATCCCTTCTGTTCGCTTTTCCGTGCTTGAAGACCGATTGGCCGGTCCCACAAACCACAGTTCCGAAGCAGCGGTCCCACATCCGTCGCAACGTTTTTGCGTCGTGCGCCGCCATCCCGTCATCCAGCCCGCGGTACGTCGCCATATTGAGAATGACGTGTGCATCTACTTCCTGTGACCTGTGCAACAATCATTTTCAATCAACGTATTTGAGGCTTTTTTGAAGCCACAAAATGGGATTCATAATACTTTTATATTTTTAATAGTGAATGCGACAGTGAATTATTTTAAAGTATATAGACAGAACTATATGTAGATACATTTGGCATATGACACCAAAACCGGATCATCCGGTTATAAAATTTACATTTAGATTTATTTATGATGCTCACAAACAGCTTAAACGCCTAAATATGATAGCACCTACACATTGTCTATATTAAGAAAATAGAAAGTAAGCAAATATGGTTATGATCTACAGAGAGCAATTAATGATCGTACACAATTCTTGACATTTCAAAGGGCATCGAAAATCGATATCAGCGTTATTTGACTTATCCTGGAGAAGTTGCATATGAATCAAGGGAGTTTCAGATTGTGAGGAGCGTTAGTAAACAAGTATCTTGTACCTATTTTGTAGTTGGGGAACGTCCTACGAAGTAACAAAGGGGGAGTCAATATGGAGCATTGAGTAATTTGTATAGGAACACAAAATCTGCTAATAAATGTTATCTCAGAAAGAGGCGCGAGACGAAGAGTTTCTAAAAGACTCATATAATCATAAGGATGTTTACGCCCGACATGGCGATCATAAATGAATCGAACAAGCCGTCGTTGCACACATTCCAAACGGTGGGCTTGATTTACGCCTAGAGAGTTCCGTACAGTTGATGAAGATTCTTACTTTGACAAAACAAATGAACGAAAAGGTTATGTTATACATGAAGCGCTGTTGGAACGTTTGAGTAGTACGTTTTATTACGCCTAGCAGACAAATCGAATCTTGGTCAATTTTCCAATATGAGCACCGAAATTCAGGCGTGAATCAATCAGAACTCCCAGGTCACGCACAACTGAAGATCTTGATATGTCAGAGCCGTCTAATGTATAACGTCATTTTCAAATATATTTAAAAAGTAGCGGTCCAAGGTTAGATCCTTGCGGCACTCCGGATTTTAGGACGTAAAAGGACTTGTGCATTAAATAAGGTACTGTGTTCAGGCGATCTGAGATAGCTTTCAAGCAAATTATAAATGCCAAAACAAATGCCATGGTTAGACAACTTTGTTTAACACTTGGCTGGTGATCTACCTTATCAAACGCTTTAAAACGGTCAAAATAAATTACATCTACCTGCCCTCAGGACCCGATGAAAAGTTTTGCAAATTCTAAGAAGGCTATTAGCTTCGTTTAAACAGATTGTCCGCTCCGCTGTTCTGCACTCTAAGATATTCAGCACTCTAAAATATTCTCCACTCTAAAATATTATCTACTCTCAGATATTCTTCACTCTAAGATATTCTGCACTTTAAACTATTCTGCACTCTAAGATAATCTCGATAAGATCACTTACAAATAAACTAAACATCAAAAGCTGACAACAGTTCACCTTATATCAATCCGTCATTAAGGAACTACTACTATCCTTGCGATTTTTAAAGACTTGTTTTCCAAGACCTTCGACCATATTGGAAAATATTAAGCGAAAGTTAAACAATAAAGCAATACAGTTTAGCAAAAATAATCTTATATTTAAGTATGCAAGAAGTCGCTCAAAATTTCCCAATAAAATTGGAACGCTCCTTTATTGAAACGTATTGATTATTAAATAACAAACCAAAATTAGGAACGAAAAATAGAAAATGTTCATTATTTTTTATATACTGTTTTTTTCTAATAATTTTGCAAACCTCAACAGCACTGTTATGAGACGATAAATCTGAAAGTCATTCCCTCCCGCTTCTTTATAAGATGTTATCAAAAACAGTTTTCTTCCCAACGGCAAATTGTGCAACGCAATACCATTCAGCATTTTTTTTTAAATTATTATTATGCAATTTTTCTTTGCAGATCGCGTATATTAAATTCGTCAAAGCATAGATCCCTTTCTTCGTAAGAAAAATAAACCGAACCTTGGTACTGAGGCTCTGATAACAGACGAAGAATGGCCAGAATCCTCATTTTCTTATATAATGCAACATTTACATAATCACTATCCTCGACATGTACCGAAAGTGGGAACACACAAAAAAAGACAAAGATCGTTGAAGACATCAATATTTTTTCTGTAATAGGCGAAGTAATATTGCTTTTACATTTCCAACATAACGTCTTTTCGTTCTACATCGGGAATGATTAGCTCACAATCAAATGTTCGCTTTATCAAAAAGGATCTTTAAAAGTTGAAACTCTATTCGGAAGCGCGACGCCTCCTCTCTTATTTCAAGCTATTCTCGTAACACTTGCGCATTGTCAATAAATATAACCTTAGGCATTGCGTCTCATTAATTTTATTTGTCTCTTCATAAACACTATTTCTTCAACATCTTTCTGAAAAATCTGTAATTCATCATCCTAGCTGTTGTCTTGCGCAAGCCATCTATTTCAATGCTGGAATGTCGATATGTCGCACCAGAATCGTTACCTCGATCGTACCAAAACCTATTATCCATAAACCACATTCTTCCTTCTATGTCTGTGATCTGTCAAACCACGAATTTCAGAAAGCTGCCAACGATTGCAATTCATCTCCTCCTGTCAATCTTACCTCGAGCTCAGATAAAGTAAATAAAGAAATACGCGTAACTTCCGGGTTTGCTTCTTTTTACGTTGTTTTAAATACGATACAAAGCCGAGAAAATTTCGCTCATCGAGCCGCTCTTAGGAGTCATGGGGATGTATTTTAGGTTGGTCGTTGCAGACGCCTACGTATCTCACTGGCCAGAAATAAGATGATTCGCTTGAAATTCACCTCCTAAAAGTAAGGGACCGCAGAAATCTTCCTCTAAGATATGATCGTTTTTCTTTTCTTCAGACGGTGCGTGAGTTGACACTTCGGGACAACTTTCACGACGGACGGGTGGTATAAGTGCCCTAAACACACCGGTCAGAGGCGCGCTGCAGTCCCCGCAGCGCTACCAATCACCCAATGGCTATACATTTACTAGATTGCAAAGTAGTCCCTTACGTACATTTACAGCGTTTGAATGAAACAAAACTTACCGACAACTTTCTTGCTCTGTGTGTTCCTTGCGTTGAAGCGCTAACTAATGCTAGGTCAAATGTGAAAAAAAAATCAGTTTCTAGGACATTTGTTTCAGATTAAACAGTGAAACAAAAAAAATGACTTCAATATTGTTTATGCTTGAGCAATACATTTTTTACCATTTCAGAATTGAGCACTTATGGTAAAATGTTCCCCCGCAACAATTAGCGAGAAGAGTTCGCTTTATAGGCTTAACAGCAGGGTCTACAAATATCTTGTAGAAGCTGACAATGAACCCTTTCCGAAATTCAGTCTGGCCATTTTTACCACATCGTCATCGGAAAAATAGCATATGTGCTATACTAATGGCGGCCTTCTGTTCACTGAAGAAAGAAGAACTTAAAGATGCTTCTTAAGCAGATGACTCGAGGCCTCTACATTCGAGACGTTGGCGCGATGCGAAGCAGGAATTGAATGCGAGAGCTGCGTAACCCTTCATTTCTAACCTGGGCCCATTCAAAATATTAGTAGCAGACAATGAGGCTTCAAAGCGCCTTGATGTATGGAACTTTACCAAGGCGGCTTATGTGGTTTGGCGCTTCGTTCGGACTGGCTTGCATCTTTTCGCCTCCGACTCTGACAGAGGTTGAAAAAGAACCGGTATACAGTGCAGCGCACATTCTCGTTTGCCGGACTTGCGAAAGTGAGGGTGCCCGATAAAATACTGCAGACTGCAGGTTCACTGCAGCCATTAGTACAATAAAAGTTAAACTGCCATTTGAGCCACTAGATGGCGCTGAATACCGGAAACGGGGTATTGGCTCCACAAAACGTCGATAAGCTTTTTTATTATTTTTACCGTTCTGCACCTGCTCTCCCGGCACGAGTAGTTTGCAATGCAGGTTTGCTTTCTTACAAAAGCAAGCATTGGTGCTATCCTTGAAAAGTGAAGCGTGACACGGAAGCCACGGTCGAAGACGGTTGGCCGACTGCGCAAACACCTGCGCCGGGGCGACCTTCCGCCGACTTCGCTAACACAACTGTGAACGAAAAGAGAAAAAAAAGACCGGCAAAGGAAGAAAGCCGAAACGGGTACGAGGTGGGACAGAGGACTAAGAACACACCAAAGAAGACTTCGCCAACTTCCAGAGCTTTGGAAAACAACAAATGCAAAAAACGTGTACGAATGGGCGCGCCAATATTAGAACTCGACGTCGCGTGCCTGGAAGGATAAGGCGATAGTTTAGCACCCTGCAGCTTTCTTCGTAACTACAGAATTCTGCATATGATGGTTCGACTGAAAGATTGAAACTGCACTATTTTATCTGCATACACCCTTTGTGACCGACGCACCATTATGGCGGGTGTTTGATGATTGGTTTCTTAAAAAGAGGAGCACCTTCCCGCAAACGAAGATATATAGAAACCCTGTTAGTCTACTCACTCCATTTATGCAACAAAAGTTCAATACAGACAGAAATGGCAGAATAACGGGGGAAGGGGAGAAGGTGCATTAATTCCTCTTATGCGTCGACCTTTCGCAACAAATTACGAAAGGTCGCAAAGTCCAAGAAAGAACATGCAATTTTCATTATAGTGACAGAGCCGAGGTTTGAATACCTAAACCTGAATTGGATTATAATCGATTGTACAGACAGTGTTTTGATCTCTCTTACATTCTTATATTTATATGTTTTCCTTATTTCGCGAACTTTTTCGTTCCCCAACCTTTTTCCTGTTCATTTCTCATTTTCCTGACCACGCAGCTCCACGTCAATGATTTCGTTTGAATGCTCCTTTTTTAAAAGCTAGCGCTCTGCTTTTGTCTTCCATTTGTGTTTATCTTTTATTCATTTTGTAACAGAAGATAATATTTTAGATTAAAAAAAAAACTTCGAAATTAATTTTGTGAGAATTTACTGCGATGTATATGAATGCCGAAATCGAATCAGGAGGATGCAGTTAAACGTATATTCGGAACACATACTTCCCAAAATTAGACGATAGCTCCCATGGAAACAAACAGAAAAATGCTAAGCCGGATTGTTTTTATAAGAAAACATGGATCACTACTTTACGCGGTGCTAGTTATTTATCACCAATAAATAATAATATTGAATTGAATTTTATATGGGGCATTACACGTAAATCCTATTTTTTTATGCAATACTTTTTTAAACATATTAGTCGGATTTAAAAGAAAGCGTCCTCTAGCTACAGTCACGTGCAAACCTTGTAAATTTTGGACCTGCAAACAATACATAAATCCCAGTTTGTCATTTGTCTTCTCAGTGTCTCTGGAGCGGAAAATTCAAAACATTAGCGAACTGCCGTTAAATTTGAATGCCACATATCAATGCTTTAATGAGTATGTTTTAAAGGTCATATATATAGAAAGGAGGAACTCGATCATTATACTTGTTAAAACCCTCACACAAAGATAAAATTTAAAAAATAAAAAAGACAACACAACGACATTATATAAGTACTTATGACCGTTCACAAGCTAGCCTGCGCTGTTCCGCTTATCTCAGCTAAATTATTAGTCATTGTTATCTTCCAATACAGGGCAATGCAAAAAGAAGCAGATTTCAATTTTTTCTTTGATACAAACTGATGAGAGACTAAAACACATACCGAACATATATTTATTTACCCTAAGCACCCTTACAGGGTATGACATAGGAAGGAAGGGGGGATTCATATATAAAAATAAAACTTCAACAGTAGTAAAAAAACTCAAACACGCCGGACGAAATGGCGGCTTAGGCGAGTGGGTTATCAATGTCTCAAAAATAACAGCGCAAGTAGGGAAGTCCACACAAACACATGTCACCACAGGCCACAGAAAACAATCACGCTTAGGGACACATTCGCAGCAGACAAGACACTCACACAGCGCTGACTCACAACTCAATCTCTAATTTTGCACTTCATTTTCTTTTACGCCTTTTCGATACATTCATGAAAGTTGGCTTCTTTTTCTTCTACGTCCCATTAGATGACACTCATGTGAGCTAATAAGATAAGCTACTAAGATGAGCTAATTCCTTTCCAGATAAAGTGAGCAATGGAGTGCTTACACATTTGTCGTCATTCCTGATTATATTTTCGGCTTCCACTATCTCTCGAGTCATTCGGCTACCGCTTCTGCCCAGCACTGTAGAACTATTTGAGATGTGCCGCACATCCGCAATCACGGCAATGTAGGCCGAAATGTCCTTAGTTGGCTCTACTTATGTTGTTGCTGTGTTCCCGGAGTCGATCGCTTAAACATCTCCCAGTCTGGCCGATATATCGTTTCCCACAGGAGACGGGAAAATAATACACTACCCCTTCTGTGCACGGAACGAAACTGGTCCGGTCTTTTTTTGTGCAGCTCGCTGGATGTTGTGGAGGATTGTTAACTTTTTTGCATAAGCTGGAAAGCTCGTTTGGAGCCGAGAAGATGGCGTCGATGTTGACCCTGTTTGTCACTTTCTTAAGACCATGGGAGACGTCGTGGATGTAAGGCACAACGATGGGTCTAGTTGACCTGTCTCTTGGTTTTCGTCTGATGACATCTTTTTTCTGTTCTCCGAAAAGGTTCTCCGCCACTGATGTTAATAAGGAAGTGGGATATTCCTGCTGATGACAGGTGACAAACTTGTGCACAGAAACTTTTTTTATCAGATGTTCGCACGATTTTGTAAGTGAGTTTTCAAGGCAAAGTCTGACGATTCCTCTCTTCTCCAACTTGGAGTGTGCCGAATTAAAGTTAAAGGTCGGCTTGTTTCCTCATGGCTCGTACAACGAGCATACATGAAAGAACAATAAAATATTCGTAAATCCAGGAATCTAATGGACCTTTCAATGGGAAGCTTGTGCGTGAGCTCCAACGGATTCATGCACTCTTCGAAAGTTGACAGAACTTTGGCCATCGTGGTGGGAAACTTGCTTCTGTCGACGTCAAGGAAGATGATATGATTGTCTACGTAACGAAATATGTTCACGAATTCCTGGGAGTCCAAGCTTCTTAGCTGCAGTCTGTCATGGCGCGAAGGTAAATGTCACTGAGCACAGTGGCGATACAAGACCCTATGCAAACCCCTTGTTTTTGCAAGATGTATTTCCATCCCAAGTGACGAACGTGGTTGGAGGTAGAAGGCAATCAACTCAAAAAATTTCTTTTGGGGATGCCTGAAGCGTTCTGGAATGCGATGGACCCAAAAGAATCAATGCTTTCCTCAATGCAGTGTAAGAGACATTCCTGAGGTAGTGCGTATTACAGTCATGTCTCGTTACTTTCTCGTCTCGTCTCGTTTTGTAGTGAAGGTCATCTGTTTGGTTTTATTTGTATTGATCTGCATTTGCCAATCAGTACAACATCTCGAACTTTTGTAAAGGTCTGCCTGTAATACGAAGCTATTTGGGGGTGAAGTTGTGATCCGGTAGATGATGCAGTCATCTCCAGAAAGTCGGATTATTGACTGAATCTTTGCACGAATATCCTAAATATATGCAGAGAAAGTAGTGGCATTAATTTTGATCTAAGAGGAACGCCAGACTTTTGCGAGAACTGGGGGAGTAACTAATATTATTTATAACAACACACTAAAATTCATTCGAAAAAAAATCTGAAAGTCATTTAATAACACCTGTTTCTGTATTAGCATGTCTTGGAAAAGTCGATAAATATTGTGACAGTTCGGAGGAGGAGTAGATGATTCTGTAAAGGTTAATAATTAGTTCCGAATGCTGAAGTTCTCAGAGCGTCCACGTGAAAGCCATGCTGATAATTAAAGGAAAGTCCTTTGTGACAAGGCATTTTAAATCTTAGAATAAATGATGTGCTCAAGTAGTTTACATGATACCTAAGTAAGGGAAATGGAGAATGTAGTTTGTGAGAGAGTCGCGATTGCCGGATTTGAAGATAGGGACGACATAGGCCAATTTCCAATCGCGGGTAACATGACAGGAGAAGGTGACTTTTGAAAAAGTGCGCCTCACAGTTCGCCTGATACATATTTTGTTAAATTCACCGCTTTGTTCTTGTACCGTATGAACCGGCGCTTCAGTTGGTTTGCAAATGATCTATTGCACAGGCAACCACCTCACTGTTGATGACAAAAGTATTATTTTCATCAAATACTGTAGATGCTACCGTATTTCTGGGAAAAGGTATCTCATCAATAAAGACACTACCGAAAAATAAGTAAAGACCTTTGCTGTTTCCAAGCAGCCTAAAACGCTACACTCTTCCGATAAAATAGAAGGACCAACAATTTGAAGTCTGGGGTTCACAACACACCAAAAGTTCATAAGATGAGATTGCAGAATGGTATACAAATCATTGTTACAATTATTTTATTTTTACACGTTTTGGAGAGAATGCGTGATATGGATTCAGCCATCCTGACCGTCCGAGCATTTCGCCTTTGAATACAATCCTTTTTTCTTATTGATGAGTCTCAGAGTTGTGAACCACTGCAGCGGCTGCTAGTGCATGCAAGATGTTAATTTTCGGGATACACAATTCGTTCACTGCATTCTTTTATTGCGGAACGACACTCAGCTGTCATTCACTACACGACAAATCAACAACTTAAAATAAAAAAAACACAAACAATTTCGAAAACAAATTTGTCATTTTTGAAGGTCGGCCCTTCCTTAATAAAATAAATCTTTTCAGAATTATCATGCCTCTGGACAAGAGCAGAAAAACACACCGTACCATCTTGTGATCACTAATGTATTCTAAAATATTAACATCAATTGTTTGTGGATGAGCAGTTACGACTAAATCTAAAACCGTGTCGTTACGGGTTGGCTGGTTAAGTATTTGATGAAGCTGAATTGCTTCAATAGTATCAAGAAAGTTTGTACATTGTTGTTTATTTCCACGTTGTTTATTGCCAGATTCGCTGTTAAGTTAATACCACGAAAGTTAAAATATTCAGTCAATCTCATAGGAGAGTGATTAAATTGTGTTTGTACCTGTTCAAGGTTAGCTTGAAATGTTCAACAAAATCAGGGGATCAGTCGGGCGGATGATAGCACACGCCGATTAAACAATCTCTGAAGTCTAACTCACAGTCACCCATAAAACCCCAAAAGTGCTAGGAATATTAAAAAGATTGAGTGAATTTACTTGTAGTTGCAATTATGGCTCTCCTACCACGCGACGCAGTTCTATCTTTTCTATAGAACCGAAAATGTTAGTCATACATAGTTAACCTTCTGGAACCTCTTACGTTACCCAAAACAATGTCAGCTGAAACAGGTATCAATGCTAGAAAATAAATAATCTTGCGTCGAAAAAAAAGACTCCGGAAGTCCGCCAAGATTTAAGAAAGCTGTTCCCTAGATCTTATCTTGACTTTGCTGATATTACAGGTATATGTCAAGCATTTGTATGTGTACGCACGGTCCTTGGGCTCTCTATCACCCTCTCATTATCGGAGTCTTATCGGTAGAAATTATTATTTTTGAGCTGTTTGTCATAGTAAAGCCTGAATTCACTGGTCTCTAACTATACCTTGGCCTGATAAGTGACGTCATGGGGTGATTCAGAGTGTTCTTTATCGGTGGTTGTCTGCTTTAGCTGTTTTAAAAAAATGTTCAGTTGAGAATAAGCGCTACTCATCTCCTTCTTTCTTTTTTGTCGCTGTCTATTGTTAGCGCTTTTAATTTTATAAGCTCTTGATAGACCGATCTCACCAGCCAGTTTGACACGCCACCGCTGCCTTAATGCATCGAGGGAACTGACTCTTTGCACGTGCGACAACCTCGCTGAGCTCTTCGCGTGTAGAGCACGAGACGGTACGAGCCCTTTCGGTGCACTGCTGTCTTCTCCCGTGAACTAAAGTTATGGCGGCGTCACGCATGCGCCAAACGCTTGGTGAGATCGGTTTATTGTTTTTGTTGATATTCAGGGACCACGTGCAGCGCTATGAAGAGAGGTAAGAGTGACTCTCAGATGTTGCAAAAAAGACGGTTGCAAGCGGTCGCAGTTTCTGGAAGCAGGGAGTTTGAAGGAGTTTAAGCCCGTTTATACGTTCCATTCAGTCTCGCACACACCGGTGCTCTTTCATCTTTTATGGGAAAAGTAGCTACGCTCATAGAAAAGGTTTTTTTTGTGCACTTCAATTTGCCAAGTGCGGATTCGTTGGTACTTAAAAAAGGGTATTTTCCGCCTATGCTTCTACTACTCTAAGATCTAAAACATGGAATTGTTGCGGCCTCTCAATTCAATCACTAAGGGACCAGTTGAATGTCGTGTGTGGCGAGAAACGGATTCTGATATCTTGAAGTTTGTCACAAAGCACACAGTGTTTTATTTTGAGTGCAAAAAAACAAAACAAAAAAAACTATGGATTATAGAACTTAGAACGTTGAATCTTTCTCACGGCCTCAGTGATGTGCGAAATAGGCGTTTTTCTTTTCCAGTTTTTACGACCCGTCTTCTTCTTCTAACTCAACATTGCTTATACCGTAAACTCCGGACAAATAGTATGCCCTGGTAGTATTGTCAAGAGGAACAAAGTTTGGTTAAAAGAGTGTTTGTTTCTAACATACTTCAAGACGAGCGTGCAAACCTGCAAATGGGATTTGTAGATGAAAGAATCGTGTTTCTTTCGTAGATACTTTACACTGAGGTTCTATTTTGTCTACATTTGATGTTTGCGTTATTCATAATCGGTTGTTGCATCATTCGTAGCGTTTAAAACAAAATTTACGCCTGCAATACTTTTGAGCAGAGGTATCATCGAGAGTGGTTTTTAAAACCCACAATCCCTCGTTTACCTCGAAGCGCATAAATTGTTCAATCCCCAAAGGCGGCAATAGCTTGCCCATCGCTCAAGATCAAACTTTATTCACAGTGTCCGCTTGGCGGCATCTACAGCTATGGCCGTCACCCGGTGGCGCATTGAAGTGAAAGTAATGCCGAAACAGCCTGCAGTTATTCTTGCTGACTGACCCAGATCCTTAAAACAACTGAAATCAGCAACCACACTGGAATCTAACGCCACTAACGACGAGCGACTGTAGAAAAGGATGAAAAAAAAAAACATTTGTATACCCACACATTGTGCCGGATTCCCGCAGTAAGAATATAAAACTTTCTAAACATAGCGCATATGCATATGTTAAAAGTTTTTATATGTGTTATATATAGAATTCTGAGATGTTGCCTACAGAATATAGAATATTATATATAATGAAATAACTCTTCAGGGAGATATATTATGGGTTTCCTTTAAAGCGAGCGTCTGAAGATAGTTTTCAATTATCCGCAGTGTTCGAGTGCTTTTGAAGCTCCTCATGTCGCTGCGCGCAGCTACGTCCACTTCAATGATTTAGAATAGACCCCTTCATACCGTAAAACTTTTTCTATATTGTCTAAGATGGTCCTGTCACTTTTCTATGCATGTTGCTGCGGTTTTTTTCGCCCGTACCAAGAGTGCGACTCCATGCAAAAAATACATATTTTATGATGCACTGATGGTAGACAGCAGCGCCACAAATATACAAAAATGTGTTGCATCAGCGACATCGGGTGGTAGGTTATTCCAGTCAACTGTTCTGATCTGAAGAAGAAATTCATATCTATACTTATAAGTTATATGCTTTAGAGCGCTTGAGGGGCGTTGCAATTCGTATGTGGCTGCCAGACCCTACCAGAATACTCTAGCATTCGTCTAGGGAATGTTTTATACGCTATCAATTTTGTTTAAATATTGTTTCGCACAGATACACAACTCTTGAACAACTAAAGATCTACAGGCTAATTTATACCAGAATGGTCGCTTCGGTTTCCTTGGTGCTCCGGTAACACATATTTCCTTCAAGCTTAGCATTAATCTTTTCGCGGGATGTTGAGAAAAGAAAAACGACTTGTGTGGTGCTTGTAGAGTGCGCAGCTGTTTTAGCGGGACGCTCTCACTTTCAACTGTTGCCCTTGTAGCCTAAACAGTAACTGAAAAACTAATTGCTATCTTGAAGCTGAGGAGCCAGCGGGTAAATACTGCAGAGGCATTAGCGAATTCGGGTATTGGTTATTTGAATGTGGGTTCAATGAGAATACTGATACAATGTCCACACTTTTGATACTCGTCGTGTTTCTGGGTGGAACTTGACAGTTTATAGAACCGTAAAACAAGTGCTGAACTTCCTAGCTCTATTTTTTAACACCATCAAACTGATTGATTTTTCTTTAATAGTATCATCAAAGTAAACTACGAAAACTCTCACATGATTTAGTATGACTACGCTGCGCTTACTTGATAATATTATAAGTGATGTGCAAAGTAAATTTCGGGGGTGAAATCGACATATTACGCTGCCCTCTAAAAAAGAAAACACAAAAACCTGAAATTTATATGAATGTTCCTAAGAAAATCAATTACCTTTTTAGCAAATTGAGGCATATTTAAAAATAAGGTATGCAATAAATATGGCAATTGTTCTAGCATACAGATAGCATACTGCGAAAATCACTGCGCGAATGAAAGCATATTAACGCAGTTTATAACTGCAGTCAAGCAACTCATAAAACTGAACAAATTTTTGATATTGAATAAGCATAAATACGACATTTTCCCAGACATTTTGTACAATATTTTAAACAAGTCGGATGTAAAATCTCTGCACAAATTTCCATGAACTGGCCCTTGCATAGCGCTTGCGATTAAATATATAATTAACTGCGTGACAGACAAGTTACAAGCTCTGTTTCGGACAGAAATCTAATTTCATTTAAACCAAATAAAGCGCAATTACGAAATAAGCGCCATCATATTCGAATCGGATGATTCGCAAAATTGGAGGACCTTTAAACGTGACTCCGAATATATCTAACACAATTTTAGCTAATATAGCGCGACAGCTGCTGGGAAAGTCTTCGGGATAAGCCGGTAAATATCCCGCATCTAAAACTATTTCACGCGCGGACGAGGCAAAGTATCAGAAATGACACCTCGTTCTGTGAACACGAACTCCAACCAAATAGCACACTCTCAAATATATTTCCACATCATTAACCCGTCGTAAAAAAAAGCAAAAAACAAAC
Organism: Ixodes ricinus; assembly: GCA_037355805.1. Classification (NCBI taxonomy): domain Eukaryota; kingdom Metazoa; phylum Arthropoda; class Arachnida; order Ixodida; family Ixodidae; genus Ixodes; species Ixodes ricinus. Next base: position 48,783 of record JAZHYW010002518.1, read on the forward strand.
AAACACACGTTGAAAAAAAAATGCTAAAAAATTACATTTGTCCGAGATGGACTCAAGCTGGAACCCGAACCACGGGTCTGGACTCACCTGCTTGCAGAACGTCGATATTCCGAACCTCCCACACGCGCGCACACACTCGGGGCGAAGTCCGAAACACTTTTGCCGCGGGGCGCCGAGGAGTCCCGCGCTCGCGGGATGAGCCGCGCTCAAGAGCGGTGGCGCTGCGACCGTTCCGTCGAAGGTGGCGACATCATCGTTCCGCGACTCACTCTCTCTACCTGATTCTATTTCTTTCTTTTTTTTGTGTGTGTATGTGTGTGTGTGTGGAGGGGTGGGGGTGTTTGTTGTTCTCCCGTGCTCGTTCTCGGAGCGAACGGCTCACTAGGCTCCGCCGCTCCGCTGGAGTTCAGACATCGGCGTTCCGTCAGTCAGCTCTCGGGCGGCCTGGCATGCGTTTCCGGGGAGGAACGCGCGGAGTCATCCGTTGGCACAACCGAAGCAAACAAGCCTCAGAATGCGTTTATCTTGCGGCGGGCGGGCCGGCTGTTTCACTTCCTAAATTACATTCGTCACCTCCGTCGTCGTCATGTAGAGGCTTTTTCGTCAACTTCGTCCGGCGTTTCCTTTTTTTTTCTTTCTTTATGCGCATTTTTTTTATATTTAGGAGGTGCGATTCGTGGCTCGAATCGTTTAGCGCTTTGTCCGTCGTCCAGGTTTCACTGAGATGTTAGGTGGATAAAAAAGGGGGTTAAAACCTCGTCAATACGTCTTTCTTTTTTTTTTTTTTTACAGTTCGAAGATATTTTAAAAATAGCGTTGTGTGGAATTCTGACACGTCGCGAAAAACTGAAGGTTATCCCAGTGAAGAGCTTCGCAGTCGCCGTGCTGAATGGTGAGAGTCTGGAAAAAAAAACATATTCAGTCGAAGATATTTTCTACTGGCCAAGATCTCTGGTGGAGATTCAAGATGAAACAAAAACGAAGCAGAACAACCATTAGTGTATTCGAAAAACTCGAAAAACAGTGTTGAAACAGCTAATTCTCAATACTCAAAGATACTCGCACTTATTTTGCGGAAAGAATGTACGGCTCTAGCGCTGATTTCTTCGGCGCAAATAGAAATATCGAACGAGTACTTTCGGTCGATTCTAGTGGCGTCTTCTCAAGGCAAAACGATACGTTAAAAACTACGGGCATACAGGTTTCTTACGCCTTGTTACTGTATGGAACATAATACCGAACGTCGTCAACTTAAAGCAAATAAAAAATAAGCCAAGAAAATTGTCATAAAAAAACGATTGCCCGCCAAGAGTAAAGGAAACTGCGCGGAAGCCATTTCTAAGGACCGTCTCAAGCTGGCCCATAACAAAGTTCTTCCCACTGACAGCAGGGATCATCGCTCGCCTTACTCTTCTACTCCGTCTCACATTACTTCCGACCATAGTCAAAGCCACTATACGATGAGAGAGAAGTTAAGCAGCAGCAAAACTTGATCGCCGCGGCCCTTGTCGTCCCTGTGCGTTTCCTATCACCGGCGAAACCAATCGCGCACACAAAACAAGCCGTGAACCTGTTTTTTTTTCTTTTTTTTTTTTAAAGCGTAAAATGCTTTTTAACGTCCCCCCCCCCCCCCCCCACACACACACACACACCCAATCCCAAAATTTTGTCCGTCCGCCCGTCCGTGCATTTCCCGCTTAATTTATCGGAACTTGTACATACATTTTAACCCCATTGTTCAAATAATATTGAAGCTGTATGAAAAGGTACTGCCACGCAGGGTGAGACTGTTCACATTTTATGAATCGTATTGGAATGCTTCTCCTTGGGGTAGATGTGGTAGCTAATATTTGTGTCGGTCGCGTAACTGCGGCATTGCGGCCCCGAACAGTACTTTACCATTGATCCCTGAGCTCGACAGCTGCCGAAGCCGATCCACGCGTAGTGATCAAGCTTCAAACACAGGAAAAATACGAAAGTACCGATTGAAGGGCTTCCCAAGCAACAGACGACCAAAGCAAGGCGGAATAGCTGGCCTTATCACGTGATCCTCCATCCTACGTCACGGTCGAGCGATCGCAGCGCTCCAATCGGTCCCGCTCGGAGGCCAATAACACACCTTGGGAAATTGAAGGCACGTGACCTATATACGCCAAACTCAGTCGTCCCGCTAAACTTAGCGGAAAAATTTGCCGTGCTGTCGGCCAAAACATCGATTCAATTTCCCCGCTAAAATTACCGCAAAAATTGACGTCATATTATCGCACACGCCAATTCAGTTTTCCCGCTAAATGTAGCGCGAAAATACGCCGTCTTGCGACTTTGACAATCCAGCTTGCCCGCTAAATTTAGCGGGGGAAATCGACGCCACGTGCGTGACCCATACGGCCGTTCAGTTTCCCCGCTAGATTTAGAAGGGAAACTATACGTCGCGCGACACGCCAATTCTCTTGCCGATTGCATAGGACTTTAAAGGCAAAAGTCGCTACCAATATTTGTTTTTTGTGCGTGTTTGCTCTAATCGGGACTAACAAACCCACGACGACCTCTAGCGCCGTGACGACGCACTTTTGGCGCCGCGTGACCGGTTACAGAGAGATGGCAGTGGGTCGGATTGAATTCGGAAAAGAGTAAGTATATAGTACAGTACTCTCGGCAAATTAGGCCTTTTCACTGCTTGACTTCCCACTAATCACCGACAGCTCTGTCTCAACTAACGCCTCGTCGCCAGCGATCCGACTTAACTTCGAACCCGCTCCAACTTCCACTACTCCGACGGGGCTGTTTCCACACGACCCGATTTTTTAGCCACGTACAAAAAGAGCCTCCGCCGAACTAATCCTTAACTGGGGCGCCTGGACACGTCTCGTGGTGCTTTCGATAACTGGTTTTCTACGGAACTTGACAGAACGCAACTTAAGCCATAAAATAAAAAATTGAAATAAAAAAATAAAAATGAAGGAGGCTGCGTTTGTGGGATGGTTCGTCCAGAAAATGGCAATTGTGGAAAACGAAGAGGACGGGCATGCTGGTCGGCACGCGGAGAGCGAACGGGGCACTACGCCCGCCCTGTTGTGACTGTATTCATTCTGCTGTATATGCATGTGTATAAATGCATTTAGTGTACATAATATCCCTATAAATGCTTCTTTAAACATTGCGAAGAGAAATGTTGGCCTTTAAAAAAAATATTGGCGATGAACAAATAAGGGAATTAATTAAAAATACATATATCCAACATAGAAAATGCGGCAAAAGATGTTTACTGAACCCTGAAACCCTCAATTCTGAAGAAAACTTGTATGTTTAATTTATTTCGACCAATGTTTCTTTACTGACAGTGAATGCTTTCAGAATTCATTGAGATTACCTGCATGTTCTCAAAATCATTGTAGAACGACGGTTTCAGACGCAAAGTGAAAGAAAATATTTTAATATCTTAATTAACACGCTAGCTAAAGATTTGTAGCGGGAATTAAAGCACATAAAATTAAATGTGAAATCTTCACATTAAACAATAATTCTATTCACGATCAGTACGACCAGGCTCCTGTAGTGTGTCCGTGCGTTTTTATATATAAATAACTGCGAATTTCATAGACAGCTATCATTATCTGGAAATAAATTATGTTGAAGTGACCATAACACATTTTAGACCAAATAGAAGCAAACATGAAACTAATATCTTTCCATAGGACCTACAAGTTCATTTACAGGCATGAGAAATTGTCCATTTAGACGACATGCGTTCATTGAAAGTAGTAAATATATCTTTGGATTTTGAATTATTTCATTAATCATTACCTCAGAGGTCCAATGAACAAATAATTATGGAAACAAATTGACGCAAAAACAACAACCAATAGCAATATTATAATATTGTGCCCGCGAAAAAAAGTGCTAGGTTTATGTGAATCAAAACTGAAAGACCACACAAAATACGCGGGTTATTAATTGATAAAAATGACATCCTATCGTTGATAGTAACCAAACATGATAATACCTGGTTCCATTAAGTACATATCATCTCTTAATTATCATCACTAGACGTGGCACCGCGGGCCTCCATGGTACGGACTGTCGCCTTTCCGCGGTGCCACGGCTCTCCTGTGCCAATAAATATTATTATTTATTATTATTAATAGCAAGGGAAAGGGAATATTAATTAAAATGATTGATTTTACTGTCAATCTGTTTGATCGTAGAAGATTTATGAAGGAGAAATGATATCATTTCTGTGGCGATAGCAAGGCGTCTTTGAACTCTGGGGTATGACAATAAATATTGTAGAAAGAGGCACAGTCAATATACCTTGGTTTGTAGTGGAAAACGATTAGTTCGGATTTATTCCTTTAAAAGCACAAACACTGGTCAAACGGTCGTGTGATAATAGATGGATCAGGCGGCTCAGTCTTGCACGTGCTCAAAGTTATAATTAACGTAATATTAATAGAGGACTCCAGACTGCCAAGGCACGGTCTAGTTTTGGTCGTACATAAATTTCATACGCCATATTTTCGGACAATGGTAGGAGACTACGGCATATTTCCTCTGACGAATTTGAGGGTCTTCATGGTTCCGCAGTAATGGTGCAAATATGAAGTTCCCAAAAACGGTTATATATTTCTCCGATACCAAGATTGTAAATTTAAATAGCTTTGATAATATCGTTGTCTAAGGAATATCAATTATTTAAATTAAATATTTTATAGTAAATTTCTATAGTTTACACCTGAATTTGTTCAGAGGCATCAACCTTTTCTTTCACACGAGTCTATATTTTGCATTAAATTATTTTGGAGCTTAAATCATTTTTTTATCAATACTATTTTTCTATATCCGGAATCGTCTGCAAAACTCTGCATTATAAATGAAATGTTGCGTACATGAGTGGTGTTAAAGATTGATAAAACAGTGGACCAGGGAGGGAAACTTGGGGAAGTCCCGGAGGTGGCACTTCTTGGGGTTTTATATACAACTGATAACGACTGCCTGCTGAAAGCGAGATTTAAGAAAATGGGTTGATCAAAGAGAGTATTGGGGTGTATAATTGTAGTGACAATAGTTTGGAAACAAAGTCGTTCATGTGGAACACCGTCGAAAACTTTCGAAATGATCAGAGATGTGGCGTGGCTATGGTGAACATTTGGGGCACACAATCGGCGCGAGGTAACGGGGCTGCTTGTTCTGGCTACAAGGAGGGGGTCAGCGCTCTTCGTTTTTCTCCAACTTTACCTGCGGTCGCACTGCTTAGGGAAAAATATTAGTGCTTGTTCTGTAGTTCATGAATAGGGTTCCGTGTTTCGGGGTTTATCTTTCTTCCAATTCGTGGGTGTTTCTTAGGGTTTATTTTTTCCACAACTTCGTTGTTTTGGGTGCATATTTTTATGTCGGGCAAGAAGGTAGTGTTTAAAAGAACTTATGTTACCCATGAAAACAAGATACGGGCATAAGATTTCCCAGTCTCTAGAGAACATGCACATGATTTGGATGCTTTGAAAACATCCCGGTAGCAGTAAACTACGAAAACGAGATAAGGTCTTGTCTGCCGAAGAAAAAGAAGCCTCGCGGTCCTTTCGGCGCGACTGTGTTTAAGGTAAACACAAAATAAAATTGTAGTTGAAGTTTTTTACTCGGACACTTGAGTCTTTTTCATTGAACAACTCGATTTCAGTTTTTTACCCTCGATATTTTGTAAAAAAAATGCTCGAGGTGTTAATTTTTTGAAGCTTATCGGTATTTACCGAAAAAACAAAGCCCTATCTATGAACGTTACAAGTTACTTTAGAGCTCGATCTCTTTTGTTGTCAGGAGAACTCTAGCAAATGGTATTTGAATAGTCGCCTCTAACGAACCTTTGCGTAGTGGTGTTTTGTGCCATTCTTTACACAACTTTGCGTTACGTGCCATTCGGTTGTTATATTTATTTATCAGAACATGCACATAATTCGAATGTTTGGAAAACGTCCTTATATCAATAAAATAAGAAAACGAGAAAAGGGGTTTCGTTTCCGAAGAAGAAAGGAGCCTCACGGTCCATTCAGCGTGACTGTGTTTAAGGTAAACATAAAATAAAATTGTAGTTCAAGTATTTCCCCGGAAAGTTGAGTCTTTTTCATTGAACAACTTAATCTCAGGGTTTTGTTTTGAATCATGATTTTTCATAAGAAAATGCTCAGGTGTTAATTTTCGAAGCTTATCGGTGTTTACCGAAAAAACCAAAGCCCTATCTATTCATTCATTCATTCATTCATTCATTCATTTGTTTATTTTGTGCTCATGAACAGCTTGACGCCTTGGTAATGATGCACAACAAAATGTTCACGGGTTAGTTACAAAAGTCTTAAAAGCTTCAAAATGTGGGTTAGAAACATCAATATCTGCTCCCTGAGGGTATTGTAGAAGTGTTGAATACGGGTCATGGCACTGGTTTGGATGTTGTGGAGAACTTACTTGCGTGATTCTAGAAATTACTCCCAGCTTACGCAAAGAGTCATTTATAACACACGCCTAACATCCTCCATAAGTTTCTACAGTCTTCCAAGGATATGATTTGCCTAAACAAGCTAACATCATCTGCATATTGCAAGATAACCGAATTCCGAACAGTGGAGCTCAAATCATTAATAAAAACATTGAAAAAATCGGCCCAAGTATGGAGACTTGCGGCACACCCGAAGAAACATAAGGCCGGGAGTGATGTCCAAGAACATGGACGAAATTGTCTATTCGACAAATAATCTAGGAAACAGGGAACAAGGAGAGGTACTCACGCCGTAGGATTCTAGTTTGTGTACAAGGAGCGAATGGTCTACCAGATCAAAAGCCTCAAGAAAGGTCAAACCTGTCCACGTTGACACATGGTAGGTGAAACGAAATTTAAAAAAAAATCTATAAACGTTACGAAAATACTTTAGACCATAATTACGTTGGCTCGACAAAAAATATACAAAACAAACGTTCGTGCCAATTCTAACCCATATATGCCTAGTGTCCTATATGTAGGACGCTGAAAAATTTTCAAATATCTCGAAAATATTATTGTAAAAAAGCTAGCGCCCCCTCGCGGGTATTTCTGAGGCCCTCCACCTTCTCGCGTGCAAGTCTTGGTTAGCGTGGGAGCGCACCTCGCCACGTGCTTGCAATCTCAAATTTCTCGTTCCGCGTGAGCTTCGACGAACGCCATGCCGAGGAAAAAAACGTAAGTATTATAAATTCAAATTATTTTTGATGTTGTCGAGATTTTTGTCAGTTATTTCTGAGTAATTGAATATGCTCTGAAAACAATATCATCGTGATATATGCAAACGTTTTTTGTTCGCGGTCTGTCAAATAACGGTGTCCTATATGTAGGACGCTAGGCAGATCGGGGGTCATCGCTGTGTCACTTTGGAACGCGCGATGCGTTGCCTGCGTAGCGTTGAGGTAACCTAATAAAAGACATATGGACGTACAGTAGAAACCTTTTTTGTCCACTTGCAGTCAGGAGATTCCCTGCACTTCATTTTACCACAGAAGAGATCCGCAAACGCTCAACGACATTCTAAACGACATTGACGCCGGGGAGGATGTACCGTCTACTGTGGCCATTCTTCCGCCCGAAAATCACGCAGCGGCAGTGACTGATGAAGAAAGCGGTGATGAAGAAGGCACCAGCATGGACCATCTACCAGGAAGCACTCTTCGTGCTGAAGTTGTGGACACTTGTTCAGAGCCAAGTGAGGACGAGAGCGACCAGGAACCACCAGCTAAGCAACTGAAACGACGTGTCAAGTGGGATAAACGCGACTTGAACTCGAGTTTCCCAACTCGCCACTCGTGTGATTCAGACTCCGTTGAAGGAGCACCGCTGACTCCAGTAGAGGCATTTGAAAAATTTTTCGACGACGAAGTCATCAACCTGCTTGTTGAAAACACCAACACCTATGCACAACAGAAGAATCGGTTGTTGAATACGAACGCAGGTGAGATGAGATGCTTTCTTGGCATTCTGCTTCTCAGTGGCTATGTGCCGGTTCCAAGGCGTCGTATGTTGTGGGAAAACTCACGTGATTCTCATAATGAACTCGTCGCGAACTCAATGAGGCGTGACCGATTTGAAGCCATTTTCACAAACCTACATGTCGCTGACAACAACAACCTAGTGCAAGAAGACAAATTCACAAAACTGCGACCACTGTTTAGGCTCTTGAATGAACGGTTTCTGTTGTATGCTCCATTACTAGACTGCTACAGCATTGATGAAAGCATGTGTGAGTATTTCGGAAAGCACGGATGCAAACAGTTTATGAAAGGAAAACCAATCCGGTTTGGCTATAAATTGTGGTGCGTTTGCACCCCATTAGGCTATTTGCTTTCTGTCGAGCCCTACCAAGGGAGGTATGGCGTCAATGTGGATGATAAAAACAAGCTTGGTCTAGGAGGTTCTGTTGTT